>JAADWY010000464.1:0-25698 GCA_023336355.1 Pythium dissotocum
CTGTAGCCTTCGGCGTCCGTGCCACACTGAATGGCATCAGGGGTCGCGGCGACAGGGGCGAGGGCGAGCAGGTCGCAGTCAGCAGCCGAGACGGCGGCGACGGTGGCGGCAGCGAGGATGGCGAAGACCTTCATGGTGGAGAGGAGAGGAGGGGAAGGAGAGGAAGAGGACCTGGGAGGTGGAGAGCGAATTGCACAATGACCATGGAGAATCTGTTCCCGTTCAGACTCGTAGGGGAGAGCAAGACTCTTTGGGTTGGGCCGGACCCGTTGTGTCCCGGGGACTTCCCGTGAGGTCGGGAGGAGGGAAAGGAAACGTGGTGGCGGAGAAAAACGAGAGAAGACAGGACCAGAACGAACGCGCAGTCATAGACAAGCCCGGGGTAAAGAAAGCGACGTCGTCCGGGGGAAAAAAAGAAGGCACATTTCACACCCAGTTTGCACCAGAAAAGGTTGCAGCCAAAGCACCGGAGTCGACACAAGGGCGGGGCAAAATTAAACAAAAAGAAAGAAAGAACCCATGTCCAAAAGAACCATAGCCATGGGCTTGCTTTGGTGACCGCCAGCAACGTTCGTTGATCAATTTTTTTGATGGCACGATTCCCAGCTGCATTTGCTTTTTGGCCATTTCGGATTCTGGGTGCCTGGAAATGTACTGTGATAGCAAAAACACTGACAAATGGAGGATGTTCCCCATCACTGCGCATCCACACTACACAGTTGGCGGTCCCTAACCCGCTGACGTGTTTGCCTCCTCTTTCTTCTCCTCCTTTCTTCAAGACTTTCGCATGTTCTGCGGTCCACTGTGAAGACTTCACGGTCCAAAGTTCCAGAACAAACGATCTCTTCGGATAGTACTGATGTACGGGAATACGGCATTGAGCACTGGACGCCGTCCAGACGAAGTGCTGCTGAGCACGAGCACATGGCTGTCTGCGACATTATGACAGCGATGTCAATGACATTCTGGAATCTCAGCCACTGCGATGACCAGCCTCCAATGGGAGCCAGACATCAAAATGGAAGGGTCCATCCCGGAGTGTTGTGAGAGATCCGCACGATAAACCACGCAGCTCACGTCCATGAGGTCGTGAACACTATTGTCCCCACTGACCCTTCGAAGGCTGTGGTCGTGATTCACGACTCGTGAAGGAGATGCTATCTTATCTCAATATCCTCGATTTTGGGTCACTCAGAGCCAAGACAACTGGTGCAACTGTCCACTCTCTCGCACGGTGCAGACCCACAATCCGACGTGAAGAATGACTTCACCCTCAAGTCAGATGGTGGACGGCCGCAACTGCCTGGAGAGTCTTCACAACCGGTGGATAGGGTTGCTGTTTTGCCAGTTCAGTTTCGGCCAGAAATGCAGGTGATGGAAGGTGTTCACAACACGACGATGACACTCGTTGGATCTGTCCCTTCAAGATCCACCTCCTCCCAACAAACTGGACGCGCGGTTCCCAATCGAAAATGGGTGCGGCCCGCACCCATTCTCAAACTGCGGGGGCACTGGGTGATGACCGAGCAGGAATCCTGCTGCAGGATGTGGTGTATTCCGCCGCAAAAATGTTCTGTTGGAATTTCCAACGGAGCATTTTGGAACTTCCAAGTTGGACGTTGGCGACTCGCCAACGGCGAATGCCAGTGCTGGCCGCAGGCGATCTTTGTTACGGTATCTGCTCCTCCTTCCATCACTCGTGAGTAATGATGTTCAGACCGCCCGCCCATCAGCGAACATCAGACGCAAAACTTCACAGCCTAAACACGACCATTGAATTGAACGGAGCTCCTCACATTCGGGATCCTGCCGCTCCTCCTTCTTCCTTCCTCCTGGTCTGTCGCCATTCGCGTCCGTCCGTCCGTCTGCGTCAGTGATGTTTCCTTTACTGGACGCGATCTTGCCTAATGGCACTGCGTACCACACTCCGACTGGAAGTCAGAACCTCCTCGCAACGACTAACCGGCTTCTACTTCAGCCGGGGGGATCCCATCACCAAGGTGTGGTCAATGGGCAATGGAGACGCCTTGCCAAGGCCCTTGGGGTCTGCTGCTGCTGTACAATATATACAGCCTGTAGATCTACAGTACTAGATGGTCGTGATTCACGTCCTGTTCTGTGGGGAAGCACGTCGTGTTCATCTGCAGCGCTACGGCGACCGATTGCTGCGTTGCTGTACTGTGATGCTGGCTTCCCTGGGGAATTTGTACTCATCGGTGTTTGTGAGATCGCTAAGCGACTACAGTAGCTGCCTTGTTTATCCACGGAGGCTTGCAGGCACGCCTTCATATCGAGAGCGTCGGTGCGTACAGCTGCAGGAGGGCGAGGTCCTTTATCTACCAGAGGAAGATGGCTGTCTGGCGCCTACTGCAGTGCTCGGCCTGGGTGTCGGTCGCTGTCCTTGTCTTTCATTGACGCGCACGTGAGCCTCGCAAACCAGGAGGATTGCTTCTGGATCCTCCAGCGACAGTGAGGAGTACGGAGTCGTCGAACGCCCCCGGACTCGATACGCGCAAGCAAATCCTGGATAGAGAGAGCTGCAGCGCGACACATCCATCGCCACCGCCGTAAAACTAGAAGCAGCAGCATCCTGCGATCGGTTCCATTGCCCATCGTCCGCCATCGCATGAAACGTCAGTCGAGCTCGGGTCTGAGCATCAGTCCATATCTCCCTCTTTGAGTTTGACGAGGTCCTTCACCTCCAGATCTTTCACGGCTTATAGCCGTGAAAGATCTGGAGGTGACTAAGTCATTCGCGTTTGGTGTGCCTAGCCCACAGAGATTGGTGTGTTGCCAGAGCCCACGAAGGAGACTGCGGAGACGTAGAGTCCGACGTCGTCTTACTTGGACGCGTCTGCATCGAGAGCCTGTGGGCCAAGTGGAGTGGAGTCCAACCAAATGAATCTGCTGCTGACCGAGGCAAACTTGGATGATCGCCCAGCTCAAAGTTTGGAGCACACACCCGGTGGACTTCGCACTATTATTATAGGCTGACTCATCCACATCCGTTTGTGGTCTCCGTAGGTGGTGAGGCCGTGTGCGACGGTCTCTCGAGCTTGCTCAGCTCGGAGGTGGTCTGGTTTTATTCGAACAGACCACGCTAATGAGCCCATCAAGCTCCGGGGTCGTGTGGACTGCTAGGCTGTGGCGTGGTTTGAACGGCTCCGAGCTGCGGTCGTGATTGTGCTAGCCTTCGCAGCATCACTGGATATCATCCTGGTCTCTAGCTTTGCTCTCTCTGCGTGCTGGAAGAAGAGGAAGTATCGCGAGATGCATCAGCGTGATGCAGGCAGTGTACCGCAGAGCCTCGGCGCACTTCGTCTATCCACGTATTTTATCTAACATATTTGGCTTAATGTGAGCATTTATCTACGTTTGGGAAACAAGGTACTAATTCGGGCTAATATAGAGTCTCCAAAATCGAGCGGGTAAAAATTATTATCTGTTTCAACTGAGAATCGATTGGTGTCTGTGGAGCACTAACAACATGTTATCTGTGCTGCATTCCTGTTCCCAAGTCAACAGGAGTACAGCACATCCACAAGCCCATTCTTGAAACCTTTTGATCTGCTAAATCATTCCATCTTTTGGGAATTTCGAAAAATGTAGCCATATCCATATCACAGTCAAAAATTCGAATGTCGGGCAGCACCCTCCGTTTTCAAAAGCGTCCGATTCATCGTGCCATCACGAAACATCTATCCTGGAAATGACCTGGCGCGTTGGGATCTTCCTCATATTGTGTTGTGTTGTGTTGGCGTTGGCGTAGGCGTTGGAGTTGGCGTTGGCTTGCTCATTTCATTCCAAAGTATCAGATGTTGGAACGACTGTATTTACACCTACGACACGCGGTACGAGACAAGCCGACGGCACCCACGCGTTTACCGATGCCGTTCCCACGTCGCGTGCGACCATCGGCTGACGATCATCAGCCTCGCTATCGACGTCGAGAACCTTACGTACCTACTCACCGAAGGAGGTCTCCCCACGCTCACCGTGACGAGTATCAGCCGCCGTGGTATTAAGCCTCGCCTTCGTGACGAAGTGGACGCACTCGAGCTGATCTCGGGGCCTGAGAGTACGACCAATAAGTGTAAGGTGTTGATCAACAGTCTGCCATCGAAGCTGTACGACAAGGTCAAGAACGAAGTGGATTACCTCACTCCAGCAGCGAAGTCCAGTGTGTCGGAGTTGTTCAAGGTGATCAACAGTAAGGCGTTGGAGCTCGAAGCGGAAGACCATGCTGCGCGTGGGATAAAGCGTCAGACCAATGCCGACGCTAGCCAGGGAGGCCGAGACCGACTGCGAAGCGAACGAAGAGCGCGTCGTCCTCGAAGACGAAGAGTCCAGACGCGATCAACGTAAACGACACTGCGAAGCAGAGCCAAGCCAAGGAAGAACTCCAGTGCTGGAACTGCGGCGGCAATCACAAGGTGCGAGACTGCAACGCGACAGCAGAAGAGAAGCGTGAGGCTGTGAAGCGTCACCAGGGGAGGCAACGCTCGGCTGAAGCGCATTAGCGAGTGCTTACCCGACGATGAGAAGACTCTCTGTGTAAACGGTGTGTTACGTGTGAAGTACTGTGCCGATAGCGGTGCCGACAAGTCGTGTGTGAGCGCTGTGACGATGCGCAAGTTACAGCAAGGCGGCTCGTCTTTCTCGGTCAACGACCTGCGTGAACCAATTGAATGCAAGTTGGCCGGTGGAAAGCAGCTGCAGGTGAAGAAAACCGTGTACCTCAAGCTGTCGCTGTCAACGGCGGCGGGTGTGGTCAATATCGTTGAACCCGTCGAGTGTCTGGTGCTCGAGACCGATGACGAGGAGTTCCTGCTGGGCAAGGACGTGCTCGCAACTCTGGGCATCGATGTGGACAGGCAGCTCGAGCTCCTGGCTACGCCGAGCAAGGACGACGACGCGGATGATGATGAAGAGCCAAGCATCACGGGTGAAGTCGTCTCTGACGAAGGAATCAGACAAGCTGTCGAGTCGATGATCGACGATGCTGTCAAGGAGGGCTTCCCTGTGGAAAAGGTCGGCAGGTTGCGAACGATCGTCTTCGCCTACGACATCTGGAGGTTAACTCTTGGTAACGACCCTCCTGCGAAGGTTCCTCCCATGAAGGTTCGACTCAAGAAGGGCGCTGTACCGTACAAAGAAAAAGCAAGAAAGTACGCACCCGAGCAGCAGAACTTCCTGGAGACCTTCAATGACGAGCTGGTACGGCTGGGGTGGGTTCGGGAGAATCCGAACAGTCGATGGGCGTGTGCTGCTCTACCAGTGAGGAAGCGTGGTGGTGTCGAGTTCCGACAGACCACTGACTACAAGCCGGTGAATGCGCAGACGGAGCCCCTGGCAGGCGTGATGCCGATCCTGCACGTGGACCTCCAGCGCGTACGGGGGAGTCGACACTTCGGTCTGTTCGACTTTATCAAGGGATACTGGCAGTTGCCATTGGCAGCAGACTGTCAGGAGATCCTCTCGTAAATGACTCACCGCAAGATCTGTACACCGCTGCGAGTGCCACAAGGAAGTGCTGATGCTGCGCTGTTCCTTCAGTCGACGATGGAACGCTGCTTCCAGGCGCTTCTCTACGAACACTTGCTCGTGTGGATAGATGATCTGTTGCTGTATGCGGCGGATGTGGACACGTACCTCGACAAGCTCGCGGAGCTCTTCGCCCTGATGAACAAGTTCGGGTTCAAGCTCAGCGCGGCCAAGTCGAGCCTGTACAAGCAAGAAGTCAAGTGGTGTGGCAAGATCATCAATGGCGCGGGTGTCAGCCATGACGGTGATCGCATTCAAACGCTGCGTGACTTACCTTATCCGACCAACGCAGGCGAGCTTCAGCAGTTCTTGTGTTCGGCGAACTGGATGCGTGACAGTCTGATCGACTACCCACGCATGGTTCGACCACTCCAAGACGTACTCGATCGTGCTCTCGCGGCTACTTCAAGAAGAACCAAGCGTGTTGCGTCCGGAATCCCAATTGAACTGACCACGGCCGAGCGGCATGTGTTCGATCTGGTGAAGGATAGCCTTGCTGATGCAGCGACGCTGGCGTTCCCCAAGCCCGACGCGACGATGTGCCTGTTCACAGACGCGTCTGACGTGGGATGGTCGATCGTTGTGTCTCAAGTACCGACCTGGAAGAAAGATGTTGCCGTCCCGGAGCAGTCTCACGAGATGCTCGTCTGCATGGGTGGTACTTTCACGGGCGCGCAGAAGAACTGGAGCGTCATCGAGAAAGAGGCGTACCCCATAATGATGGCGTGCGACAAGCTGAGCTATATGCTACCGCGACCCGATGGATTCAGAATGTATTCCGATCACCGTAATCTCATCCACGTGTTCGCGCCTAGTCACGAGGTGAAGAAGCACATCCGTGGCAAGCTGCTTCGCTGGGCGATGAAGCTGATCGAGTACAGGTACTCTATCGAGCATATCGACGGCGCGCGGAATGTATGGGCGGACATGGTCTCGCGCTGGGCAGGCAACCATCGCGAGAAATCAGTGAGGCGAGTGGCTTTGAAGCGGACAAAAGCGGATACGGCTCGAGAGGCGCAGTACAAACGCCAGCGAGCCGAGAATAGCTCCCCGTCCAGCTCACGGCAAGATGCGATCACCGTATCCGACGACAATACGGGAGTTCGACCAGAACCATCGAAGCGCTCAAGCCAACCACCACTGCGACCATTCTCGGATGGATCTTTTGTTTGGCCGACGGTAGCCGAACTAAGAACAGCACAAGCCAAGCATGTGGTCGACAAGCCTCAAGGTCTCAAGCAGAACTGTGACGACCTGTGGTGTCTTGAGGAGCGCATCTGGGTGCCGGAAGGCGACGCGGACCTGATCCAACGGCTCCTTGTCGTCGCCCACTGTGGGCCACAAGGCCACAGAGGACGTGAAGCGCTGGCTGAGGTGATGAAACGACGCTTCCACTTGATCGGTCTCTACGCCACGATCAAGTCTTTCCTTGCTGGCTGTCTGATGTGCCAGCATGTAAAAGGGGGGAAGGTGGTGTCCCGACCGTGGGCAGAGACCTACCGCTCTACGGATAGAAACGGCGCACTTCACTGGGACTACGTGAAGCTTGGCGCAACGTTTGGCGGCTACAAGAACCTGCTCGTGCTCAAGGACGACGCGACGCACTACTGCGAACTGGTGCCATGTGCAGAGCCGACAGGTGTGGTTACTACGGAAGCTATCCTAGACTGGCACAGCCGTTTCGGGGCGCCGAAAGTCTGGATCAGTGACCAAGGCAGCCATTTCAAGAATGAGGTGGTGCGTGAAGTTTCCAGAAGACTCGGCTGCCAACAGGACTTTGTCCTTGCCTACAGTCCTTGGATCAATGGGTCGATCGAGAGACTCAACCGAGACATTGAGCAAGTGCTGAGGGCGATGTGCTTGGAGTCCAAGGTGGATACAAAGGATTGAATCTACTTTGTGCCGGTAGTTCAAGCCAGCCTGAACCACACGCCATTCCCGTCTCTAGGAAACAAGGCGCCCGTGGAACTGTTCTGTGAACTGCCGGCATCGTCACCCCTTGACTTCAGTTTTGACTCACGGTCCAGGGAGTTCGTGAACCTGGGAGCTGATCCGAGCAAGTTCGACGTTGTGTTGGAGGAGCTGCGCGAGGCCCTACATCTCACGCACAGAAGGGCGGAACAGGGGCGCGAGAAGCAGACCAACCGCAACAAGAACAAGCAGAAGAAAGCTGTCAAGCCGAACTTCGACGTCGGAGACTATGTGTTACGATCTCGCGTCGACCAGAAGCACAACGACAAGCTCTTGGTGACAAGGATTGGCCCATACCAAGTCGTTGGTGCTGACAAGCACTAGTTTAGAGTTCGCCACTTGGTGACGGGCGCTGAAACGGACGTGCACGCGTCAAGGCTCAAGTTCTACGCTGATGAGTCGTTCGAAGTGACTGAGGAGCTCGTGCAGCATGTGGCTGGGCAAGGCATCATCCTCGACGTTGCAGCTCTCAAACAGCACAGGTGGAACACGGCCAAGCGCGACTATGAGCTACTCGTGGAATGGAAGGGTCTAGAGCCAATAGAGGATTCCTGGGAGTCTCTATCGTCGCTGTACAAGGATATCCCCAAGATGATCCAGAAGTACGCGATCGGTGTAAGTGACCCGAAGCTCGACGCTGCCATCCCGAAGAAGGCAAAGT
The DNA here is from genome assembly GCA_023336355.1 of Pythium dissotocum. Taxonomy (NCBI): domain Eukaryota; phylum Oomycota; class Peronosporomycetes; order Pythiales; family Pythiaceae; genus Pythium; species Pythium dissotocum. The sequence continues at coordinate 8,177 of JAADWY010000464.1, forward strand.
GATCGTAACTTGTGATCACTGTAATCCTGGTCGCGAGCTGTTCGACACGCTGGGTGCGTGAATGGCTCGACGCGGTCAAGGATTGCGATCAACGTGAACGCCGGCGCTGGTTGGTTGGCACGTGGCCACGTGAGCGACTCAGTGCAATGCGATCAACGTTATCGGCATGCTCGTGATCGAGCGGTGCTGGTGTGGTGTGACTGCGAGTCCAGTGGCTCGACACGATCACCGTCATCTAGGGTTACTGTGGTGAGAGCCCAGGAGCCGCAGGACTGTGTAGCTGTACGCGAAGTGCGACACTTGCAGGCTGCGGTTGGCGGAGTATCCAAGATGGATACGTCCGTGGATGACAGACTCTCAAGAGGAGAGTTCCACTAGGCACGGTTGTGCGGGTCATGTCTTGGAAGGGCGGTGTAGTGGGGGTGAAGGTCCTCAGGACCTGACCCACGACCAACTGAGCTACAGCTGCAGGCTGAGGCTGGGCCGGCAACTGAGAGGACGGTCTCTCATCCTCGCCGTGGTACTAGATGTACCAAGAGGGACGCCTCTAAGGCGATGATGGAGGAGCACCTCCTCGAGCCCATGTATACTAGCTGCGTCTTGCATATTCTACATTTCATTCTACAACTAGCCATCAAATGCAAACAATACACTAAGGGTATTAGGAAACGCCGGCTTCCCTCTCTCTCGTGTGTTCAAGTCTGGATCCCACTACACGCATGACAAGGCCGGTATTCGAGAGCTAATGTGAGGAGGTATCCCTCACTTCCACATGTTGGTCACGAGTCGACCCGCGCGAGAGCGCTGCCATCTTTCTCTACTGCATTTCTCACAACACTACGAATCGTGAGTTGCAAGAGCGATTCCAACGCAGTGGCGAAACCGTGTCGCGGTAAGAGGCCATGAGGATTTGCATACGTGATATTTAGAAGGCTAACAAGCCATTTGTGTGGATGACAGACACTTCCACGAAGTCTCAGATGCTGTGTGCAGCATGGGAAAGAAGTACATCGTGCTTCCCACAACGCCGTTTCCTCAGCTGGCGGCAAACCCGAAGTACGCGTCACAGTTCGACAACTGCCGTCTTGCCGTAAGGCCAAGCCCTTTCGCAATCGCAAGAGCACGCTTGCACAGAATTGCGGCATGCACAATCGCAAACTGGCCCGTCGCGAACGTTCCTTCGTGTAGCTCGACGAGCTCGTTGTAGTAGCGCAGAGGCTTGTAACGGTAGTCGACGGCTTTGGGATGGTGCTGTGAGGCGATAGAGAAGTCTCACGGGTACCCGTATACACGCACTCCATCCACCAAGTACCTTGACTTAGTCCTCCCACACATCGTCATGTACTAGCACGACACCTCGCTCGGAATCCCAGCCGAAGCCGGACGCTTGCAGCATGTGCTGCACCATTTGGTATTTCCCTTTGAGCTACAGACATCCAGTGTTAGAATTTTGCCACCGAGACACGCCCACGCAGACCATGCACCCATTCGCACGGTCTGCGATCGCGTCTTGACCTGCTGGATGATCAGTTTGGTCTTGTAGGCGTCATTGATCGCCTTCGTCAAGGCAACCCACGCCTCCTTTTTGAACCCGGAGTCTGCTTTCTTGCCTGCATGAGCTTGGCCGAGCAGCGCGTCTCCAAGGAAGCCATCCATAGCGTCTGTCCATGATGTGTGTACAACGGGCTGCTGCCGATATGCCATCTCGTCTTCGATATGGTGAGCGCCGGAGTTCCCCTTGCTTCGTTGCCTTTGGATGTTGCTTTCTAGGGGGTGCAACTCCAAAATGGAATCGTTGGAAATTCGACTCTGACCAGAATCTTAAAAAATTGCGTTTCGGCGAGAGAATACAATCTGGAATGTTCCGTTTGGGACCGCAATCATTCCGACAAATTATGACAATCGCAAAACACGATTACGATCCTGATTTGTAGGGTCGTGGAACTGCAATCAAGGAGGGAAACATGGTCGGTCTAAATCGCGATATTGGGGTCGATATTGTGATTTGAAAGTCGATCCAAACGGGCCCTAAAATAAGTGACCAAACTGGAAGTCCTGATAGGCTGAATTAGCTCCACGGTACTGGAAATAGTACTTCAGAAGTACATCCCATTGTAACCGTCATACAAAATTCTCGTCATATTAGTACTTCCTAGCCACTATGTGATTATTATTTAGCATTAACTAGCTTATTATTGATCCATATCAACGTCGAGTGAGGAACGACCACTAAGGAGCATCAAACTCCAATTTACTAGTAGATGGCCAAGACGGCGCCACTCTTTTGGCTTCTTGTTGGTCACTGGGGCGCTTCCACGACCTCAAGCGACGAGTCACAGTGGTGTTTCCATGGAAGGAGTTTCCACGCCGATGAAGTACTACGTAGTGTGCAAGTGACTATGACGCCAAGGGGTCTGTACGTTCATCAGTTAAGCGCCAATGGAGTCCATGGCTCCATGATGGGCCGGGTCTTGCTGTCCCAAAGCCACTCAAACCAACATACTCATCGACATGAAGGATCCAAACACAAACAGCCAATCTATTCCACACGGGTATATAATAGAACCACTCGCAGGCGAGCTCAATTTCACTAGCACAGATCATCACGCGTATATATCTCTCTCAACTCTCCACGCCTCACAGCGCGATGTTGATGTTGCCGAGACCCAGCGCAGCCCACAGCTCGGCCTCGAGCTCGTCTTCGTCCTGCTTGGCCTGCATCGACTCCTCCGAGTAGATCCACTGCGTCGCCGCGCGACTGTTCGCGTCCGTGCCCGTCGGGCTCCAGAACTTGGCGTCTCGGATCAGCGACTCGAGCGTCATGTCAAAGTCGAACATGTCCATGGGCGCTTGCGCCTGCAGCATCGAGTCTTCGACCTGGTAGTCCTCCGCTGACGCCGCCGCCGCCGCCGACGAGGGCATGTTACTCTTGCCTGGCTTGGTGCGGGTTTTGCGCTTGGCCCAGCGCTTCTGGTTCGTGTTGGCGCGCTGACGGTGCTCCTCACAGAACCGGTGGAGCGAGCCGTCTCGCTTCCACGCGCGCTCGTTCGTGCAGATCTTGCTTGGGTAGCCACACAGCAAGTGGCGGCCGGCGGAGGTGGCCGTTGGCGTTGGCGTTGACGCGACCACGACGCCGTTGCGGCCGTAGAACTCGGTCCGGTCGAAGTGTTGGTCGTTGGTGTAGTTGTACTGGACAGCACGCGCGTGGTGCTGCATGGCGGACGTCGCCATGGAGTACGGGAAGCGGCCTTCGAAGGCGCCGGGGATGATCATATTCGTTGGAAGTTGTTGGGATTCTGTTGGTGGTTTTAGGTCTGTTGGTGGCGGTGTGCGCTCGCGCAGACTTATTCCTGACTGATGGCTGGACGAACTGACTGTTCTTCGGTCGGGACTGACGATGTTGGGCGAAAATCAAAGGGAAAAAGCGAACCCACGCAGAACGAAAAAACGAGATGCACGCCGTGGCCACAACGGCTCGTCTGATCTTGCGAAACCTAAACCCTGTATGCACCTCCAGCTTGGAGACGAAGCTCGTGCAGTTCCAACACTCAAATCTTGATGGAGGTTTCTCTGTTGTTTTGCTGGTGTGGGAAACTGAAAAAAAATCTCCCCGATCCCTTTTCAACGCGTTGTTCGCTTCTGTGAGTTTTTGTCACGCTTTGCGTGAAAACAACGTCAAAATGGCAAAACAAGTTGAAGCCCAGTCTCGCAAGCACACGACGCAGCCAATGAGCGGCGTCGTTCGTAAAACACGCAGCTGTTTGAACCTCAACGGAAATTGCACTCTTCGAAAGATCGGCCGTGCACACGGAGCGTGAGCCAAGCGTCGCGTCATTGGGCGTAGCTCAGTACATTCGGCTGGAGGGCTCTATCTGTGGGTGCGGTCACCGTGACCGCTCTAACCAATTTTGGTCACTGTTAGGAGCTGCAGTTTGAGCTTGGTCAAGATGGTGTGGGCACGAGCTCTGTGATCGCGAAGGCTACATACTGGTCTCGACAGAGTCTCAGTTTACGTCCACATGTACTAGTAGCCACAGCCTACGGCCATTATGACACAGAAGCATGTTCCAGTACAGTTTTGAAGTTGTGATCAAGTGCTTGCAGATCGAGCTTGCAGCACGGAAATGCAGTCAGCGATCCGTCAGACAGAGTGCTTGGAACATTCATGAACTTCAAGCTGTCGTGCCTCTCGAGCGTGAATGGCGTTTGCATTGCACACGGCCATTTCTACAGAACTGCACACCAACATCGAACGAAGACATGCCATGATATACGTACACACAACGCATTGGACAACCGACTCGCAGGACTGGATCCGCAACCACCTTACCCGCTCTCATGATGAGAGCGGGTAAGATGGTTGCGGATCCTATGGATGAGAGTCTCATCCATACCCAAGAGAGCAGGCGATCCGCTACAGTACAGGCTGTACTGTACGACGCCAGACTGGCAACGGCAGAGGTCTCGACGATCCGCTCAATGCGTAGAAGGAAGGAAGGACGCGACACTCGCAGGGCGTAACGCAACCCAATGCTAATGGATACAGCCTCCTCTCTTATTCCACCGCGTCGATCAACGGCAAACGTGCGTTTGATGTTAATGTTGGGGTCTAACAGCGTTTGATGTTGAAGCTGCTCGCGCGACGAGACGTTTGCAGCCAGAAACATCCTGTGCAGTCGGCGTTGTTGCGGTGCCCGTCAGTCACGCGCGTGCTGAAACGTTGTGATGTTGATGGCAAGAACGGGCCAAAGCCGGGACATCGAGGGATGCCGCGCGGTCTGATTGGCTGGTGCAGATAAGACTGATCTGCACCAGCCAATCAGACGGACTGATCAACAGTCCGTCTCCGGTGGGAGGGAGGGTCCAAATCACCGAATTTGTGATGGCGCTTCCGACCGACCGCGAACAAACAAGCGACCGCACATCAGAATGGAACAAGTATGTGGTCCACACCGGAGATCGACTGGTGACACAACGCGACAGTACCGAACGTACAGTAGGATTGTCGTCCACTCGACCTGGGTTGTCCGCGTTAACATGCGGAGGAGGCGACTTGATCGTCTGGCAAGTTCAGTTGCCTCCGCCCTCCGCCCACCGTCCGCCTATCCGGAGGAAGCCGATGACTGAACACAACAGTGCCAGGACAGCACCCACAGCATTCACCACTGAGCGGAGGGGAGTCTGCCAGCGACTGGAGGCGTCAACACTCGCCCTTGCGGAACGCTGCAGGCGAAGGCATATGCAGGAGTTGCGGCTGCACTCCGGACAGTGTACAACGTATCGCATGCATGCTGTCATGGTCCCCAGCTGCAGGATGGGGTCGACACCACAAATCAACGGTGCTGTCTGTGCTCAAGCGAAACCAGAGAGCCGCATGAGTCTGTTGGCAACAGACTCATCCAACTCCCCGCGACTTGCGGTGGGGACGTCTGGCACCGCAACGACACCCGTAGAATCCCAGAGGATGTCTCAAGAAACTACGAAGAGGATAGCCTAGAGCAGACTGCGCAATACCCCCAGCTGCAGCATTAGCGCGACTTGATCGGAGCCAGTTCTTTCAGTATTAGTTTGTCGTGGTCTCCACACCGTCCACGCAGCCTGGAAGGCCTGGCCTGGTTGCCCTGTCTACTCTGGCTTAACTGCCGTGAAACTGGTCCCCAGTTTGACTGATCAATGGTGAGGATGGCTCGGATTTCAGTATCTCCACTTTTTTGCCCAGCCACTTCAAGCAGAAAAGTTGCCTTCGAAGTGTCAGGCTGATAATCAGCATCCTGGGTCCAGTGCGGTGGGTGAGCGCGCTGCCCACTTGCCCAACCTCAGCTAGATGCGGACAAGTCGAGACAGTGAACCACGCATTTGGTGTTGTAAAGCTTACGCCACCGATGAACATGTCACCGACCAGAATCGTGTGGAAGGATACGTCAACGAAACGAACGGAGTCGTACCGGTACTCAACTGTACGCAGCAGAAAGCATAGCTCGACAAAAATAACAAGGATCTGCAGGCTGAACATGCTGTCAACGCAGCGGACAGGGGCGGCTGCGTTGCTTGTCGGCCCCGGCCTCTGCCGCAGGCTTCAGGTAATCCCCACTTGCCAGGCGCGGCTCTTGCCCTGCTGACTCAACGGTTGATGGATGCAAGCCCATGTGGTGTACCCACACGACCCCAGTCAACGCCGTGCAAGTGTTCCTGTGTTCAGATGTTGCGCTTGTCTAAGGTTTCGGTCGTTTTTGTTTGATTTTTGGCTCGCCATGACTCGCTGACCCCAAGCAGCAGACAAGTCAAAGTACTGACCCGATTCTCAAAATTTGAGAATTCCACTGAGATTGACAGTCCAAAGGTCACTTTGACCATCGCAAACGTACGCAAAGAATGTGCGTTTGCTGTCAGCGGCACTGGCTCTGGCTGACCAACTGGCCGATTTTGCTGCAGGGAAATTACACGGGCACTTGGACATCAGCTGCGCATCGTGCTGCTGGTCGGAACAAGTGGCCAGTCGATGGCGGAGCGTCCAGCCAATGGCATGGACGAAACACGGCGTCCCTCTAAGGATCATGATGGTGGCGGCCCACTGACGTCAGCTTGTGTGGATGTGCCGCTCATGCTGAGAAGACGGATCACCAATCCAATAATCCGAATCCGACCCGCAAGAGTGTCGAACGGTTCCGGTTGACAGTAAAAGTCCGGACCTGCTGGGCGTGGGTTCAGCACGGACCCGTGGAAAGCGTATGATTACCAGCAATCATTGCCACATCAGCCAACAGGCCGTGGGTCCGCCCACTGAAACGCACCTTCGACAGCAAACGGACGGAGCCTGGCCGAGCCAGTCAGCCGAGCCAGTCAGCCTGCTGAGCCTGCTGCAAAGAGTGTTTGCCGATTGTTGTCGCGTCTGCTTCCCTCCCTTCAGCTCAGCAGTCTATCTATCGACAGCATCAAACAGCACCACTTCACATTTTGCATCCAACTAAGCAAAAGCGCACCCATGAGTACCATGATGGAGATGGAAGACCGCGACGCCGCCATGCAAATGGAGTACGACGAGCAGAGCCACTCAGGAAGCGAGGACGGCGACTACTCGTCCGCCGAGGCGCCGGCCGACGAAGAGCACCGCTGCAAGTACCCGAGCAAGTTCTGCGGCCGCGCGCGCGCACAGAAGACCAACGGCACATACCACCGGTTCTGCCAGTACCACCGCATCAAGGCGAACACGAACCAAAAACGATGGACCAGTGTGCGACGCCAGCAAGCCGCCATGGAGGAGCAGCAGCGCCGCCGGGCCGAGACGCTTGCCGTCGTGGGCAGTGTACCCATGGCGTACCCCATGCACCACACAGTGTACCACAATGACGCGTATGCACCACGATGGACGCCGGGGCTTCTGCCGGATCCAGTGAACATTGACCCAAGCGCTGAGCCAGTGGACCTCGCAGTCGAGGATGTCCAGATCCTCACCGCGCTGTTGGTGAACGACATGGGCTACGACCAGCGCGGCATGGTGCAACCGCGTGAGATGAGCTACTACCAAGACCCACACAAGTCTGCGTTTGCCTACAGCCACATTTCGCTGTAGATTCGTGTCAAAATATTTAATTAAAAAACGTATACAAGTCGTTGCGTATACTTTGCACTCCATGGAGTTCGTGTTCTTGCAGATGCACATTTGGGTGCAGTACGCTTAGTAGTGCTGGTTGTAATGTAGGCTTCGTGATTGTCGAGCCGGTTTCATACGCCATCTCCCCCAACAGCACAAGTTGATGGAAGACGAACGATGCCTTCTTGGTCTATGATCGATCCGTCTTGCTCTCTATTCTACGGATCGTTGCCTACAGAAGCGTCTCAAGAGCATGGGAATAGTGCCAGCTTCACCTTCAATCGACAGAAGATCCTCATTACCAAAGGCTTCTTACTGGACTGCATTTCTACGGACAGTGCTTGCAGCGAACACTCGGGTACTGAGCTTGATGCTGTTGGGAGCTCTTGACGGCAGTCGGGCGGAGGCATGCATGGCGAATCATATATCAGAGCGTTGTCTCCCATTGGCTTGTGAAAAAGTATGAGAAGAACCCGACACGATCGAATCTGCCTTCAACTTATCACTTTTTCCAACCAGGAATCCAAGGGTATTCTTTCATCTAGCTTCTTTCCACGTTAGAATCGTCACCTTGACCAGTATTTTGTGCATCAAGTTTGAGTGATTATTTTGTGGTGAAGAGTGTTTGATTCGCTGGTATGTCCCGCTTGAGGACAGCAAGGATCTGACCACAGTCGTGCAGAACTGGGCCCACAGGGGACAACCAGCCACGACACGCCACCAATGAGGTTTCTCGATCAGCCAACAACTTCAATGCAAAATCACACATTTCATGCAAACATCTTTTAAAGCGAAGTGGACACACGGGACACCGCGGCTGCCCAAGGCCCTGGACAGTCGAAGAGTTTCCTCCCTCGAGTCCAGTGCTCTGAAAAATACACAATAAAATGAAGATTCTATTGATCTCGTCGCGTTCAATGCCAGACACAAAGTAGCAGCAAAAGCTGTGAATTTGGATGGAGCACAAGCCCCAGGCCACGCACCACCATCCACAATAAGGTCATCGCGTTGATGGCTGGCCGCGCACAAGGCTGAGGCGCTTGGCGCAATTGTTTAGGACCCGTGCCACTGGACCGAATGTATCTGCCCTTGTGTCCAGCTGCGCATTCTCTCTCCCAGGCACTCATTTCGATGACAAAAAGATCCGTCTAATATTGTCAAAACATTTGACAAAGTACAGGAGGAGGAGGGGGGATCGGATAGAATTGGGCGCGTCAGCGTGCCCCCACCCAGTCTCCTTGTTTACGCCACCTTCTGGCTTTGAACAGAACACCAGGCTCAGCTCAGTGATCGGGCAGGCGGTCTCACTCATCTGCCGTGTGTTTCAGCTCACCTACGTCGGTCGCAAAATGTTACGGCGACATTGCTGGACTGTCCATTTGGGTGCCAAGTCCTCTGCCGCTTGCGATGCGACCTGCCGTAATCGCTGGTTTCGCCGTGGAATCTGGAGAAAGAGACGGCGTTTGCGGTTCAGAGCGGCGGACTCTTCTTTCGTTCGATGGCTCAACAAAGAACGAAATGCTGCTAAGGTTTCCGATGATAGACTTGCACCATTTTTCCAAGGACGTGGCGTTTCATTTCGAACAATCCGGTTAGGTAATCCACAACGATACTGAGGGACGTGCGGACGGAACACTGACCCTCAACGTACAAGGTGTGGTTCTTACTCACGCGCGTACGTGGCTCCAAAAACCCGACGCCACAACTGGAGCCGCGGTTGCGATCTTGCCATTCTCCAATTTCCGTCTTGACGAGTTGACAAGGACACCCAACACTACCCCAACACACTTCACCCCATCAAAGAAGATCAAGATGACGACGCTCTCACACGAAGAGGAACTACTGGATGTGGCGCGTGCTGCTCGCCAAGGCATGGACGTCTCCAGTGTGCCGCGCGACGAGCGATGCAAGTACCCAAGTAAGTTCTGCGGCAACGCACGAGCCAGCAAGTCCTCGGGCAAGCTCCATCGGTTCTGTGAGTTCCACCGCCAGCGTGCCAACGTCAACCAGAAGCGGTGGACCAAAGTGCGACGAACCTTCAAGCACGAGATGACCATGGAGCAGCAGCACAACATGATGGTCATGGCGTCGATGAACAACTCGTGGCCGATGCAGTGGAGCAACTACGACTTGTTGCCCTCGTCACCCACGGACGCCACTACATTCCCACGCTACGCCGACCCTCAGCCGCATTACTACCAGTCCAGGAACCACCCGAAGCTCGCGCCTCGGATGGAGGTGACGCGCAGGGAAGACTCCGGTGCGCCTCTGTCCGCCGATGAGCTTCACGTTCTCATGAGCTTCCTACTGCCCAATGAGTCGAACGAGAGCTCGGCCGTCGTTGACCAAACCACTCCTTTCCCTCCAGCTACTATGATTCGACACTGGATCCCAAGCGACGACTTCAGATACAATTCCAGTGGAGTGTTCGACCCAGCCACGATCAACGTGCTGTAGATCTAAGAAGCTTCTATAATACGCCATCTAACTTAACCTAAGGCCAATCAATATCCACGCTGTCCAAACTACCAAAACTCAATCGGTCCTTCGAACGAAGTCCAGCAAAACTAGGCCCAACGCTCCAGTCTCCATTGCTGCTCACCTATATAGTCCGTTTGACAGCGCGGTGATGTCGACTATCCTGGCCATTTGAAGCCACTGCGAACTGTAGAGGCGTCGAGCGCGTGTCCGCCAAGCGATCGCCGAATACCTTAGAGCTCATCGTGTCGTTGAAGTGATCTTTCCGAGCCTCAACAGAGTAGTGTCAGTGAGACAGTCGTCCCCGCAAAGAGGAACAAAGCCGTGGAGCCGAGTCAGCAGTATGCAGCATGGTAATGGGTGCGATGCACCGTTTGCAGTGCCGTATGCCACTGAACTACAACAACGGGATCGTTTATTTCAAAATGTCCAGTACAGCAGCCATCACTTTGTTTACCAACGTCCACGCTCGATCTGATCCAGACATCTTCCAAATACTTAGAAATGGCGTCCTGTTCCTAGCAAAGATCATGAAGAGAGTGAGAGTGAGGCGCGACTCAACTTGACAGCAACTCGACCCTGGGCTATGCACAGGTTTGCGCCCGATCCCCGGGTAAAATAAACACTCGCCAACGATCGTGGAGACGACCGCTAGACTCAGGACTCCTGGCCATTTTGACGCGTGGTCCGACGTCTGCGGTGTGTAGAACCACCACTAGGCCACTGAACGACATCCCGAACTGGACACCGTGGGCTTGGTATACTAGAGTATTGTGGCGGCCAGTGCCGTCTGAAAAAATTGGCGATGGGTTTCCGCTAAGAATTCACGCCGTGCTGCTTCCTAAAGACGCTGTGCGTTTCACTGACAAGGCTAGCTGCATGTACGCGCCTCAGAATCATCGAGATTCATATATGATACTAGAAGAGAAAATGAGATAACTTACTCTCACTCGCTTGACAGTGCCTCTACATGCAGAGAATTCGCCACCGTTCCAGTGGCTGCATTGGCAAGCTACAGGCGATTCTTGAGTTTTAACCAACGTGCACAACGACCTCAGTTGAGCTCCTTGTCCATTGTCCTGAGCGTTCGTTTTCCCTGCGAATGCAAGCTACTTCGTACCTGACATGCTTCGAATGATGGAAAGAGAGCACTGCAGTGGATGGTGGTGATGGATCGCTGTTTATATAATATCGTCTACCAGCTTACGTCCTTAAATTATGCTACTACTACCATTCGCTGAGCTCCTTACAAAGCACCAACCGACGCCACTGCTGGCACATCAATGTCGTTGAGCATGGCCATGAGCCACGCATCTTCGACGGTCGAGTTTTCGCACCCGACAGCCTTCTCATTGTCGGCGATGATCGTCATGATCGTGTCGATGTCGTCTTCACTGAGTGGGATGTCGTCGTCGTAGATCGAGTCCACGTTGGTCGGCGACATTGGCTGATGCGTGAATAGGAACTCGTCGTGCTTGGGTGCCGAGATGGTCAGCGGCTTAGGCGCGAGCGGCTTAGCCATGGCCATCGTCATGGTCATCGCCATGGGCCACGCGACCGCCGGCGCAAGCAGCGGCATGGCCGTGGCCATCCACGGGTCGTTGCTGCACTGCGCGACCATTGAGCTGACCGTGTGCTGCGTGGTTTCGTGGTTTTTCTTGATCTGCGTCCAGCGCTTCTGGTTCACATTCGCGCGCGCGCGGTGGTACTCGCAGAAGCGGTGGAGTTTGCCCGTGGACTTGCGCACGCGCTTGTGGCAGCAGAACTTGCCTGGGTACTTGCATCGCTCCTCAGGCGCCATGCCGGAGATGTCGACGCCCTGGCGCGCCGCGCGCAGGACGTCCAGCTCATGGGCAAGAGCTGGTGGAAGTGCGGCCTTGGCAGTCTTGTTGGTAGTCGGCGAGGATGGCACAGAGCTCATTGTTGGTTTTGTTGGTTTTGTTGGTTTTGTTGGTTTGTTGGTTTTGTTGGTTTTGTTGGCATGTAGCGTGCGAATTGTGGAATGACGTTGGTAAGTAGGCGTGTCCGATGACTCCCTCAAGTTGAGTCTATAGGGGAACGCTTGACAGACAGACTTACGGACGGATAGACCGTTTGTGTCGGTCGCGTCGATTGGCCGACAATTTTTCAAACAAGAGGGTGATGGACCGTCGGTCAGACGAGCCAAATCCACGCTGGATTGCGTCTGGCGTTCGATTTATGTGCATGCGAGTGGAGGAAAACAGTTGTCGATGGCCAGTCAAGCATCTTTTTGTGCAGCGGCTATGTACGAACTTGAGCATGTTGAACGATTCGACGACAGACGGGGCGGGTCTCTGGTCTCGACAGCACTGAAAGATCCGGACCAAGCGGTGTGTGAAGCCACAGAATCCATAGGGGTCACCAGATCCGCGGTGATCGTGGAGCTAAGGCCGTTGGTGAGGAAATGCTTCCAGCGTGGGGTCTGGAGTATGGAGTATAGTACAGTATCAACAGATTGCACAGCCTCTAATGGGAAGGGGGCAGCTCCTTTCCGTTCGTGAAGGCGAAGTATTGTTGTACTTGCAGTAGGGTGGCTGTGTCACACAACTTGTGTGGGCACGGCAGGGGGAGAATCTTTTGTAGCGTCTTGACAATCGTAAGAAGCAGCTTCAAGAAGAATGTAGCCATTTGACGAGGCAGGCACACGCAGAACCATCACTCTGGGTGGATCAACCGAGCAGCATTCATTGAATACAGTACGCTGACTCGGAGGCTCCCAGCCAGAGGAGCATCTTGTTACAACAAAGCGAGCGCCACACACGCCACCTGACGCAGGAGCCCTGACGCACTCATTGCTACTAGCATCACACGCACGCACGATGGATATGGGAAAGCGGACCAGCGTGACGTGGACCGCGCTGTACACTGCTTCCTTCAACATGACGAAGTGAATGTGGCCAATAAGCCGTTTTTCACGAGGCGTCCGGAGTACACTGTGCAGTCGTACGTCTAGACGTACACACTACGGCTGGACGTAAATGACGATGAATATGCGATGCGACGTCGAGTTTTTCCGTCTACAGTGCCCAGGATGGCTGCGTGCAACGTGGGCCACGTTGTGGCCGCACGCCAGGTCACCTAGATGTCTTGTATATTCTTTGTACCTCCTAGAGGACTCTCCAGCTATTAGGGTACATTCATAGCGCTTAATAGACTCCATTTCATCATCATCAAAAACGTGGGCCACGTTACACGTATACGAGAAGCTCCTACTGTACAATACAGTACCAGTAATGAAGAAATCTCGACGTGCAGCGAAGCTAACTGCACCCCTTGCACCCCGCGGTCAGTTGCCAATGCTCTTTCTTGGGGCAAGCGTTACGAACGAATGATAACAGTAGCACGCAAACTTTCACCGTTCCAACACTCTAGGCACCAAAAATCAAGTTGAGTGGAAGGGCGCAAATACACTGCTTCACCACAGCCAGTCAGTCAGTCTGGACGGTCGCAGTTGCTAGAGCACCATTCGGTAAGGAATGAACATTCGCCCTAACCCTATCAATACAAAAGATCAGTTTTTCAATCTCAGTTTGTGCTCCAAGGACGGCTTAGAGTCCACGCGCGCACCATTCGAGAGAAAATTAGCGGCAAAATCTTTTTATTGACCCCTGGGCGCCCACATCCGAGGCCTTGCGGCAACGGGGGCTCGACATTTGTTTTATCAGATCGGTCAAAGCCTGATTCTCAGCGCTCTGAATCTGATACGGTTGTTATATTACCGTAAATTACAGTTTACATGCATAGAAAGGGCTATAGGGGTGATAGAAAGTACAGAAATGGTGCCGAAATGGTACCGACGAATGGTGCTCTAACGACCGTCTCTAACGACCGTCCTGGACGGTGGGCTCGTTGCACTTGTTTGTGCAGTGCAGGCATCAAGGACCAGCGATTGGCAATATCGTTGCTGAAAGGATCCAAGTTTAAAAAGTTCAAGTAGGGAGATGGACATCCTTCGCGAAGGAAAAATTATATCTTCCCGGCTATGTGCGCATTTGCGTCGGCGTAATTTGCGCCCCGGTTATGTGTGCTTTTGAGCAGCCAGTGAGCCAATGAGGCAGACGGGTTAGTGTAGCCTCTGCTCTTGATACTTCTTGATGTCGACACTTGGTGGCGTGCTCCAATAATGGCTCGTGCTCCCAAGGAAGTGGAGTCCAAAGCGAGAGAAGGATGGAGGATAGCAGTGGGGTCTAGCGTGAGTATGATGAAGGATCTATCTAGTGACCGTGTCTGTGGGCCTGGCTCGGTAGACGCCCACAGCAACGAACGGCTTCGGGCTCGTTGACAGCTTTGCTGGCGCTGTTGACGTCCACGGCCGTTTCATAGTCTCCTGCAATCCTCAATGCGTGATGGGTTCTAGAGTCTACACTCGAAGCGCCGGGAGACTTGGCGTGTGGGAAGATGGACGAGTTGGACAAGTTGGTTGGACGGGAGGCAAACGCTCAGGCTCCGATCGTACAGTACAGTACAGTGCGCCCGATGAAGGGCCGACCAGCTAGATGCAGTGTCCTCTCTATGTACTCGTTTGTGGTCGCTGCCAGTGTCGTCTTCGGACTCTGTGACAGTCAAAACACCAACGAACCCAGTGGGAGTCGACAAAAATCCACTTGTACTGTACAACTAAATTACGACCTGATCTATCCTATCCATCTACGATATCTTCCTACAGAATGCCCATTTCGATACGATCGAACACAGTATGTGTCATCGCAGGCGACTCCAAGTCCTGGAGCATGTGCATCAGGATCAAGTCTTCCAGCGGCAAGAAGTTTGAGCCATCGTTCTTCTCACTTTCCGCGACGATCGACGTGAGATAATCGATGTCGTCTTCCGAGATTGGCATCTCACCATCTGGAAGAGCGTCAACGTGCGTTGGCGACTGTGGCTGGTGTTGCTCAAGGCGATCCAGTTGCTTGGTTGGCGTGGAGATCATGAGCGGAGCGATAGGCACAGACTGGGCCAACGCAGCAGTGATCAGTGGCATGGCCATGTTGGTCCACTCGCTGTCATCGGCACACAGTGCAAGCGCATTCGCGACCATCTCCTGGTTGGTTTCGTGGCTGCGACGGATGTCGGTCCAGCGCTTCTGGTTCACATTCGCTCGCGACCGGTGGTACTCGCAGAAGCGGTGGAGCTTGCCCGTGGACTTGCGCGCACGCATGTTGCAGCAGAACTTGCTCGGGTACTTGCACCGCTCTTCAGGGCCCATGTACGAGATGTCGATGCCCATACGCGCCGCTCGGACAATGTCCATCTCGTGGGCAAGAGCCGGTGGCAGCTTGGCCTTTGGCTTGCGCTGTGCCCGCTTGGGTGCAGGGCGTGGCGTTGTCATTGGCGTGGTGTTCATCGTTGTTGGTGGTTGTTGCGTGCTTAGCAAATTGAGGAATGAGCAAGTTGTAGCTGCATCCGCCACCCGCTCGTCCAGTCGGAGTAAGAAAGCCCAAGTCCACCACAGCCGGAAGTAAGTAGCGCCAGCAATCCAATGGTACAAAAACGGGGTGCTGTACTTGCTGAGTTTGGACAGACGAGCCATTCGGAAACGGCAATCCGGGAGTGGCTTGGCTATGCACGAGACGCTGCTATCTTGTGCTCGACAAGGACGTGGCGAGGCAGTAAGAGTGGGATGTATGCCCTCTCTATGTGATCTTTTGAGCCATTGTTGGAGGGGACGTCAGACGGGACGGAAGAGGTCTCGCGATCCGTCGAACATGGATACACAAATAGCCGGAGCAAAGCGAGCCTGTGGAGGTATCGCCGCCGTGGGCTTGCAGTATCTTAGCATTCGACTACAGTATTGGCGCTCGATAAAATCCAGGAACTCATGGAGGAAATCCAGCCCTGCGATCCTGGAAGAATCCTCCTGCGTGCAATGTACTGCACCAGGATGTCGGTTTGCATCCACGTTTCTGTTGGCATCGGTGCAAGCAATCTGGACGCATGAAGCGGAGGAGTCCTTGTGACGATGGCGTGCTTCGATGTAAGTATGGGGAGGGAGGGGATATTGATTTAAGTGGTTCGATCGCTGCACAATGGCTGACCAAGGTGGGCATTCGCAGTTGGCCGCTCTGTCACATTCGATCGAACTAGTGCAGGGATACGTTCAAGGTGTTAGAGCGGACGCCTGCCGTCTCTGTGCGACCAGCAACAGCCCCGTTATCGACGTAGAGGGGTGAGTCATTCCCTTTGGAGCGAATGACGGGGTAATAGAATCGCAGACTGAAGTTTTATCCTGTCGGCGGGAGGACCGAGCAACCCACGCAGGCGTTCGATTGGTCGAGCTCTTCAAGGATTACCACGAAATTCGTCAGTCGATTCTTCCAAGCAATAGATGAGCGAACTGAGCCTAGGACCAAGGGATGTTTCGACCAGCTGAAAGGCCCGATTTGGGTGACACAGGAGTGCGTACTGTAGGAACAGTATTCAGGAGTAGGACAAGAGCCCGACCAAATCCTGGAGCTTCTCAGTCATAAGATACACGGCGAGATTGACCATCGCACCGCCGGCAGCTCCCATCACACTGCAGGCACCGACACGCTGGAATAACCAAATACACACAGGAGATTCAGGTGTGGAGCCCTTCACAGATGCGACACATGCTTGGTAGGTAGGATCTTTCCGGCGCAGACAACAACCAGCGTCCAAGTGTCGTCCGTCAGCGGATCGACACGATGTTGACACCAAAGAGTGATCGATAGCACGTCCACCATTTGCTTGGGCGCCGACTTGCCAAACTACCAAAGCTCGCCAGGAAGGCCTTTGAATCCGCCAAAACGACATCAACTCGAGCTATCTACTTTACAAACCTATCACTGGCTGCATCGCACGCTCGAACCACGCGTACTACCCATCATTGCAAGCATCCAGCCTTACTCGTACAGGAAGCTGCAAGACCGAAGAAGCTGTCGGCTTGCGACAGACTCGAAGTGCACCAACAACGTAGCAGCAGACTGAACACTTGATGCACGCGACTGCTTGCTCGAGACAATCCTAATCACGAAGACGCCCCCCCACCAAGACAAAAGCAACTCCTCGATTCTCGCCGCCTCGTATCTGCCTCGAGGCCCGCAAATTTAGCAATGAACAAGCAAAAACGAAAAGAACGACAAGAGGCCACTGAAGACCCACTCTATCCACAAGGACAAGCAGGACACCGCCCACTGGAGCGCCACCACCAGCAGCTAGAGATCGCGAAGGTCGCCAAAGGCATGCATCCGAGCAATTCTCTGGGTTTCGTGAAGGGTGGATGTCATCAGACGAGCCATGGCGTGTCGATCTTGACGGTGAAGGTGTCTTCCGACCTCGTCTATGTACGTAAATGTGCTTCAATCGCGCCCATGCTATGTGCTGATTTGGAGTCACATTTATCAGACGGTGCAGGTTGCTGGAATGTGGCTCGCAAACCGGTGCATAGCACGGACGAGCGAGACGACCTGCC
>JAADWY010000465.1:0-25632 GCA_023336355.1 Pythium dissotocum
CCAGCGACGCACACGACATGGAAGACGCTGCTGAGGACCGTGACGGCCTCCAGCCTGAAGACGAAGGAGTTCCTGAAGACCGCGACGGCCTTCAGGCGGAAGATGCTGGCGATGAGATGTATCTCTCGCGCGTGGATACGCATCTTGCAGCTGCACGCGGGCGGCGTGCAGTTGAGATCACAGGAGCAGCGCAGGACTTTGCGCTGACTCGCCAAGCGGTCGTTCGCTACGTTCAAGATTCCATCGCACATGCGGTGGATATGCAAAAGGAACAAGCGGACAAGAACGGAAGGGCAAACAGAATGTCATTCAATGTGGGTGATTGGGTGTTGCTGACCACAGCAATGCTACCTCAACATGCAGTGACCAACCTTGCTAGCAACAAGTTGCTACCTCGGTACATCGGTCCGTTCAAGATCATGCACTGCCGCGGCAGTGCATACACGCTGCAGCTGCCACCGGCGATGAGAACGCGTCTTACGTTCTACGTTCGTCGTTTGCGCTCATACCATACGTATGAGCGCGCTGCTGCTCCGCGTAGTAGCCCATCGACCGACGCAACTGATCCAGTTGCGAGCGAAGGTCACCAACCTCAGCACCATGACGCAGACTCTCAGCCTGCCTCGAACGCTGGAGACTCAGCAGAGACTCGCCGAGCGTCGCCGCGTGATCGCTCAGACTCTGGTGTGACGACGACAGAGAGCTCAATCGACTCTTCAGGTGGTCGACCCGCTGCTAGAGCAGAGCAACGGACGAGCTCTGCTGCTGATCGGGACGTGGATCGTAACGATCCACGCGCGGGTATCTTTCCCCCGCCCCCCCAGCGCCTCTGGTTGACGCTGCGGGGAGCGTGAGGTGGATTGTGGACTCAATCCTCCGTCACCGTGACCAGGGCCCCAAGCGTTGCCGTGTCCGCCAGTACCTCGTGCACTGGCTTCCCGAGTTCCGCGGATACGTGGGAGCCGCGCGATCAGCTCCTCCGCGATGTCCCTGGTCTCGTTGCGTTGTACGAGACCGAGCACCCACTCCCGCCGGCGCAGCGTGCGCGTCGTCGCTAAGCTTCTGCAGACACTGCTCGAGGTCAGTGTATGCCTCGTACGTCGCGCTGCTGATGTACGAGCTCCAGAAGCCAGTGCTCGTGACCATTGTGCCACGAGGGATCTTCTCGGCGTTGTCCAGACACATGGGGCAACGCCAGTCGCGATCCGCTGCACAAGGAACTCTGTCGTCGCGACAGAGTTGATGAATGCGGATCTTCATCCCGAGTGGAGTTCGGCGCTCGAACTCCTTCACCTTGCGGTCCAGGCGATCAACCCACGCCTGGTAGCCTTCCTTGATGTTGGTCACGAAGCCGTCCCAGGCTTGTGCCAAAGCATCAAGAGAGCTAACCTCCAACGCTTTGTAGTTGCGCTTCACGAAGTACTGGTGACGGAAGAACAGTTCCGTGTAGTACTTGAGTTTCTGGTCATCAGAACGTCCACGGTGGTGAACTACTGGGTGCTCCAGAATGTTCTCTCACACGAACAACTTGTTCGTGTAGATGCCAGTGCGTCGCGTGCGAATGTGACGCACGGTATCCCAATTGGGACGCCACGGTACGAAGTGTGCCGTGGCGCGCACACGCGCATGAGCGTCCTCGGCCTCTTGGGTCGAGTTCGTGATCAGTGGAGGCTCAGGCTTGAGCTCCATGTTCTCGTCGTCAGTGCTACGGTCACTGACGACTCGCGGCTGCGCTTGATCGTTGTAATCGACGCCACGGTCGTCGACTTCGCCTTCTTCGTACCCGCTTGCGTCCAGTGGGGACGTCAGGCCCAGAAAGCGCTGGACCTGCTCGTCGGACGCTGCAGCGCGCTTGGTCTTCGCCTGGTCGAGGCCGAGGGCCTCGATCGCATCGTGTGAGCGCTTACACTCCGGCTTCTGCACCGCTCGCAGTTTGTAGTCTGCGAGCGCGAGATGCTTCTGCGTCTCTGGTGTCTCCGACATCATGCAGGAGACCGTTGGCGATTTGTTGAATGAGACCAACAAGTGCTTCTCACTGCTGTCTGTGACTGACAGAGGCTTGAGGGAGGGGTTGTGTAACGGGGCGACCTCGTTACTATGACTGTGACTGTCACTAATCGTGATGATTAGTCCCCTTGGCTGACTTGAGTGTTTACGGTCAGCCACCATTGGTAGATACGCTGTGATAGGTATCTATATCTGCCAATGGGATTCGATCAGTGGATCGAGTGGAGCTCAGAGCACCCCAGTGGGGTACTGGGCCAGTTGGTAGGGTAGATTAAGCCAGACGGGCTCAATACATTTTCAGTTTCCATTTTGAGCTTCCTCAAAACAGTGTATGTTGGTAATAGAGCTGTGGCCCAAGTACAGCGCCGCCTTGCAAGCCAGGCCCACACGCGCGAACGCAAGCGCCTTTGGCGCATTCAGCGCCAGCAGTCCGCGCTCGTGAAGGCCGAGGCGTCGATCCAGGAGCTCATGAATCTGGCGGCTGATCTCGCGTTTCCGTCGGACGACGATGAAGCCTTGTTCGACACGTCAGCCTCCGACATCGAGGAGCCAAGCGACGATACCAGTGATTACTCCGGTGATTACTCCGACCGCGATGAAGAGGGGTCGGGGCCCGGCTGTTTTTCAGAGACCATCATCTCCCTCTGCTGATCTAGCCTTCTGATTAGCCTACCAACTGTGCTCGCTCAATTCCCCATTAGCAAACTAAGCAGGCTAATACACGACACGAATCAAAATATGGTGCACACTCTTCAACACACGGTACATGTTCTATAGATTTTCAAACGCGTGAGATCCGACGTATGAGAGCATCTAGACGTTGTCGGACGTATATAAATTCTGGAAGGGACATTTATTGGAGGTGAAAGGTACGCTGACAGCACCAGTTTTGATTCCCCTCAGACCAAAACCCGTCCGAATTGGCACCAAAATGTGGGTGCCTACACCACTTCGGATTCATAAGTTCCAAAACCAGTCTCCTGGAGCACCAAGTCTAGTCAACAGCCTCCATCAGATACATGTATTGATATGCAGTGACGGTTTCTGGTCAGCTAGTGACCATTAGCCCTGGTCTTGGACAGATTGAAGTGACTAAGAATAGCATGTTCGACGGTTGTGCCCCGTCCCCAGGCACTTGCTGCACTTTCTCGACGAGTCGTTCGTATCTCGACGTCCACGTTTCTTGGTAGTTGACTCGCCTTGACTTGGAATGCGCTGCAAGCGCTTAGGACCCGGAGCAGCGACGAGGTGACGCGGGGGCAAACGAGAGGGGTCCTTTCCCAGGTCTTCTGGTAGCACGAGCTCAACGTTTCTCGTATTCGACGTCGCGTAGGCGGCTTCGTAGTTCACGACCATGTAACACAGGTCGAATTTCTCGAAGATTTGCGCCGGCCGCTTGAACTCATGTAGTACAGCAATCATGTGGCGGCAAGGGATGCCGTATTGATCCATGAATGGACAGATGGACGTATGCTTTTCGATGTCGACGCGCCTAACAAACCGTGGAAACGATCGCGCGTCGTGCACGAACGCAACAGTGTCGCTGCTCTTGCGCACCGTATGGAAGCCGACCTCGACGCTTTGCTCGTCCAGAAGTTGTTTGGCGTATTCGGTGACTTGATTTCCTTCGCCATTCCACTTGCGCGCGTTAGCCTCGCTTCCAACGGATTTCGCCATAAACTTCTCCATGTAGTGGTTGAAAATTCCGAACGGATGCATGTGTCGAGCTGGAATCGCTGCGCCGTTCTCGGATTCCACGAAGTTAGTCGTCCACCAGCCGTACAGCTTGGTCTTGCCGAGAGCCGTGTACAGGATCCATTTGTTGGGTGATTTGGCCAAGATACTCGGCCAAGTCAGCACGCAAAGATTCAATCACCTTCAGTCTCGACGTCTTCCGACTCCGATCCTTGAAGTGCGTAGATCGCGTTCTCGATGTCAGCAGGAACAAACTTGCCCATGCCCTTGCTCTGGAGGAACTTGATTGCGTTGCCGATGATGTGCCGAGTGCAATAGCGAACAACGATCTCGGGGCGATTGGCGAGAGCGGAGAGAAGAGCCTTGCCGCGATCCGTAAAGACTGGGAGGCCGTCGAAGTTCAACCCGGCACGCTCACAGCAGCTCAAGAACCAGTCCGCATTCACTGCGGTCTCCCCGTCGCAGACAGCCACACCCATGACAACGTTGTTGTTGCCGTCGCAACCCACCAAAATGAGCATTGCGCTTTGGATATTGGCCGTGTTTGACGTGCGTTCCATCGATCCAGTACACCTGTTGACCTGCGTCGATGTGAGCAGCAACGTACGGATGCGACATGAAGCCACGAACGAAGCGCCCTTAATTGTCGAACTGGATGTCGGTGTGCGCGCCGCCATTCTTCGTGCTGTAGGCGGCGAGAAGAGACTCGAGTGACGCGAATCCGTCGAGAACATTGCCTTGTACTTCGCCAGAAACGGCGTCTCGAGCACGGTATAACATTCGCGCAGACACTGATACGCCCTCAGCTGCCTTGACTTGAGCGGCGAGGGCTGATGCTGCTATGGTCGGCTAGGCGCTGACCGCGGCGGTCGTCACGGAGAAGCTGATAACTTGCACGCAAGTGGGATTGGCTCTGCCGCTGCACCCATCATGCTTTGCGTTGAAGGACGTCACACGCAAGCACGAGACCCCTTGTGCCTTGGACTTGGCAAGCCGGACGAAGAACGAGCAAGGGGTCTCACTGGAGCACCCTGAAGAGGGTCGCAATTATGTAACGATGGTGTGTCACAACGCCGGACACAACCGCACCCTCTTCTGTCAGTTCTGTCCTATTTTGGCGAAATTTTTCTAGGATCACCCTGCTTTGTCAAACATTTCAGCGAATCAAAGGCATTCAAATGTGAGACCATCACTCACCACCAGCTGGCACGAGTAGCTCCGTTCAGTCAAAATGCCACAGTGTCGTCGATCCATGCGCATTCCTCCGCTGCATCTTCATTCACACACACACCACCTCCTAAGAAGTAGACCATGGCCTCCTCCTCTCCATCCTCGTCCTCGTCGCCTGCGCTGCTCGTGCACCGCGGCGCGTGCCACTGCCGCGCCGTGCAGTTCGAGTTCGACGCGCCGCGCGACGTCATCACGTGGGACTGCAACTGTTCCATCTGCCACATGAAGCGCAACGTGCACGTGATCGTGCCTGGCGCGCGCTTCCGTCTTCTCACTGGTGATGACGCGCTGTCCACGTACACGTTCAACACGCACCGCGCCAAGCACCAGTTCTGCAAGCACTGTGGCGTGCAGCCTTTCTACGTCCCACGCAGCAACCCGGACGGCTTCGCCGTCACGATCTACTGCATCGAGCCTGGGACGATCGGTGAGATCACGATCAACAAGTTCGACGGCCAGAACTGGGAAGGGTTCATCGAAGGCTCGGGTATCCAAAAGCTGTCCAAGGAGTAAAGTAGAGATGTGGACTCGTGAAACTCAGGGGCTTAATAAATATGGCCGTGTTTGATCCTATCTTCCTATCGACAACTACTACGTACTAACTACTATCCTAAAAGTTTGTTGCATTCTCTCGCAGCTACACACACGACACGACGGTGCTGGGAGGAGTATCATACCGTGATCCGCTCTTCAACTGGGTGGGATCCGGTGGGGGGTCCTGCGCTATCCACAGGCTTGGCTTGGCTTGCTGGTCCCTTCATATCTTCATCTTGGGTTTCTCTGGCTATTCACATCGACACATCATCTTCGTCTTCTTCATCATGGACACGTCATTTACACTGGCGCCATCTCCTTGGTCTTCTTGGCCTTGGTCGCACGCGGCGCACTGCTCGTGGCCTTGCGCTTCTGTCCTGCCGACGGAGCAGCAGGGGCTGGCGCCTGCGGAGGCTGCTGCTGCTGCTGTTGAGTCTGCTGCTGCTGTTGTGGGGGTCCCTGGTGGTAGTGGAGCGAGCCACCCATCTCCGGGTGCAGCATTTGGCCCATCATGGACGGGTGCGGCATCGCCGGCGCGAGCCCACGCGCTGGAGGGTACCCCTGCTGTTGCTGCTGCTGGAAGTTACCCGGGTACATCTGCGAGTGCATGTTGTGCGGACCAGGCATCATGCCGTGCATCGGCACCATTTGGTGCGGCATGCCACTGCCAATGTCGGTCGGCGATCCCATGGACGGCGACTGCTTGGTGTACAGCGGGTTGGCATCCAGGCCAGTAGCAGCCTTGCGCTTCTGACGAGCAAGCACGCGGCTCGAGCCGACTTCAAAGGCCGTCGACATGCCCGAGCCAATGCACGCGTAGTAGCGACGCTCGCCCGACATGACCAGCACAAAGGCCTCAAACTGCACGTAGTACTTGACGTTGCGGCGCTTGCACTTGCCCTGGGTCATGTCCTCCGTGTACTTCCAGACCTTTGGCTTGAACTCGTAGCACGCCGTGTTGCCGTCCTGCTGCACAAAATCCGGCAGACGCTCGCCCGTGATCCACTGGTCCTTCATGCCGTCCATGACGTCTGGCTCGACCATACGGCCCAGCATACACTCGCGGATCACAGCTTCTTCAAACACCACAGGCACGTTCTCCAGCGAGTGGACACGTCCCAGCAGCAGGATGTCGTCGAACGACACGCTGCTGTTAAGTGAGACCTCGGTGATGAGGCTGCCGCGGCACTTGCCCCACATAAAGTCGTGCTGCTTGAGGTCTTCGATCTTGATCGACGAGTAGTCACCGAACACCTTGCACGACGGGAAGCACTGCAGGTTGCGGCGTCCATTACGCCAGTACTTGGTCTTCAACGGCGTCTTGACCTTGATCACAGCCTCCTGGCTCGCGCCGCCTGGGCCTGTAGCTGGACCCGTGGGGTACTCCACGGTACTGGCGTAGTCCGTCGGCGACGGGATGGTCTCCTTCTTGGAGTGGGCGTCCAGCAGCGGCGGGAACGAGTGGTGTGCGGGCATAGAGTGCATGTTGCTCATGGGGGTCGACGCCGCGTACAAGTGCGACGGCATGGACGAGTGCGGCGCGTGTGGGAAGTGGCCAGGGCCGTCCACTGGGCCACCGGCAGTCGCAGGGGCGTTGTGGTACGCGCGGTCGCTCGCGTGGTGCGCGTAGGACGCGTGGTATGCGCGGTCTTCCACGCTCTTTGGCGGATGCGCATGTTGACTCTCGTACACGGACGGATGCGGCGAGTGGGCGCTGTACTGGCCAGGGTACTGGGCGCCAGGCATGGCGTAGCGGTGGTCGCTGACCTGGTCCTTGGCCTGGTTGTCTGGGAACTTGCGCAGGCCCATGTACTCGAAAGGAAGTGGATCGGCGATGCCGTAGTCGTCACCACCGTGGGTTGGTTGCTTCGGGTGGTACTGCGAGTACGCGTGTGGAGGCGGAAGCTGGCCGTACGGCGCGTAGTGCTGCTGCTGCTGCATGGCGGCGTGGTGGTCTTGATACGAGCGGTCTTGTGGCGTGTACGCGCCGTCGTGAGGGCGAGGCGAGTAGTCCTTCTCCGGTAATGCGCTGGTCTGGATGCTCGGTGGTCGCTTGGCGTTTGCGGCGCCGGCAAAGCTCGTGGCGATGGCGGAAGAGGTGGAGATGGAGACGGAGGTCGCCGCGCTCACGCCACTGCTGGCCTCGGTGTGGTACGTTGGCTGGGAATAGAGCTGCTGCAGCGTCATTCCGACCGGCATTTTCAATTCGCGGAGGCTACAGATGTGCGAGGTGTGGTACCAGTTGTTATGTGCGCCGCCGTGTTGGTCGGGATTTGTTGGATTGGATTTTGTTGGCGAGTCGACTGAACAGACTGACTCCGACGGGATCCAACTCTCAACACTTCACCAACAAACCGAGAGAGTGGGTGGCGTGAGAGAGACAGAGAGGCGGGGCAACCGGTCCGGAAGAGGAGGAGAGGAGCGGAGCGGAGCGGAGAGCAGAGCAGACCGAGGAGGGAATCGAAGCGTGGGTGGGGCGCGACGTCACTCTGCTGGATTGGTTTTGTCGGATGTGCAGACGAAGATCGAACCGAACGCTGGACGAGCCAACAAAAGGAAGTTGTTCCGCAGACAACACCAGCACGAAGAGGTCGTTTGTGGACCAAACCGGACCGGATCAAATCAATCTGCGTGACGCAAATGGGGAAGTGAGCAGGCCAAACACGAATTTGCCAACAGTTGCAGTTGTCACCGACTCAACCAACAGAGAACGAGTCAAGCGACAGTGGGTGGCTGGAAGTGGGACCCGACGCGTGGGTGTGTGGATGCGCCGGTCGTGTGAACGGGCGTTCTTTCTACGCACGCGGTCCATTCGAAAGCATGGCGTTGCGGAATTCCTCCGTCTGCTTTCCCTTGATCTTGGAATCAAACGGCGACAAAGTCAGACCGAAAAACTTCGAGTCAAACGGCAACACACTCGACGAAAAGGGCTCCCCGTCTCCCACCCATCTTCACGATCGAAGGGGCAAATATTAGGCTTTCCCTTGCAAAAGAAAAAAACACGAGCCAACCGTGGGATGGGCGGTCTCGAAGGTGCGCGAAGACCGTCCCATTTTGCCAACTGTCCAATCACCCAACGACCACTGTTTGATTTGCACAGTTGACCTCTGCCACCCTAACCCTCCCACTCTTGTGATGGATTGAA
The DNA here is from genome assembly GCA_023336355.1 of Pythium dissotocum. Lineage (NCBI taxonomy): Eukaryota > Oomycota > Peronosporomycetes > Pythiales > Pythiaceae > Pythium > Pythium dissotocum. The sequence goes on from JAADWY010000465.1 coordinate 8,612, forward strand.
GACCAGAAAGGACACCATCGTGCTTTGATGAATCTGTCTGTCGAACACGCAAGGAAGAAAGGCTCGCCGAGCTCCAAGAGGATTTACACGTGGATACCAGAAGCAGCACGGTAAAAGATGCTGCATGCTTCGTTGGAAAACTGCATACAGCACGGTACAGTAGCCCAAGAAAAATGCCGAGTCTTCCTGCAATGACTCCACTTGCAGCGCTGTTTGCTTGAATGTCACGCAGGGCTAGCTGGACTCGATGGAGTTGAGACTCTCTGGATTGAGCCTGTTGGTGCTCAAAACGCTCTGCAAGAAAGGACCAGCCAGATGTTGAAGATCGGTTGCTTCTTGAGTGCCAAATCTCGTCACCAGCTGCTTTGGCATAACGACAGTGGGATAATTAGCTTTTGCGAGTGTGCCGATTCTTTGCTTTGAGCGAGCCTGAAGAAGGGAGTGGAATAAACAGTAGCACCAATGTGGACATTCGCAGACGAAGACTACATCGCGTACAGGGCATCCAACAAGCATACCGTAGACTACGCGCTGCAACGAGTAGCACCGTTTCGAACTGCACAGTGGTCTCTCCATTTTGAGGACAACGCGTGTGCTCGCCATGTATCAACAAGTCACTGTAAGGGCATTTCATAAGGTTGACGCGAATGGAATTCACAATGCGTTCACCCAAATGGCAAATTCCACAAAGAACCTCGCTGCATTTCTTGCTCAAAGAGCTGCAGGAACGACAAGGGAATAGGGAAGGAGGATGCTCCCTGCATGTGCGGGTGCTGCCTTTTGAGACCGTTTGCCACCCAGAGCCCATGCCGCCTCGTCAGAACCAAGGACAAAACTCGGGGCCTGCAATCGGCACGCGAGTGGAGACAAAAAAAGGCGTTGGTCGTGAAATCAGAGTGGCGCAACAGTCGGCCAGGTTTCTGCCGGGTGCAACTGCACTAATGAGCAAAGCCGGGCCGATTCCCTTGTGTGTTGTCGAATCGTCATCCGTGTTTCCATGGTTGTCCTTGATGGAAACGCGGATGACCGTCGATTCAGCGGGAAGCCAGCCATCTTGGGCTGAGCCTGAGTCTGTCTGTCGCCGTGAAAATACGAACGCGCCACTGTGATCCAGTGACTGACTCCAGTCTGGTGACGGGACGTGTGGCCCACAGTTTGGTGGCGAGTCGCATGAACTGGCGAGTCGTCACTGAAGACGCTGCATGAGGCAGAATGGAGTTCTCCACGCCAACAACGTAATTCGTGTGCAGTTCACCTTGGAGCTTAACAGCGCCTCGAAACCCCTGTTGGAGTGTTCAAATTGATCGGACAAAGTGGTCCATTTGAAGATAAATCGCTGAAGGCTTGCTCGATCGCCATTTGCACTTTTTTGCGAGTTTTTTTTGTTGGCGTTTTGTTTGAGTTTTTGGTGGAGTTTGGCCTCGCCGCTGGATTTCTGTGTCCCTGCTCCTCCTCCCCCTGGCGTCACAGAGAGGAGTGATGGTCGACAGCCAAGACTGTCCACATTGCCTTCCAATTGAGTTGCAGAGATCGGGCAGCTGACGAGTGTCACCATCATGGTGACCATGAGCCTCAACATGAGGCGCGGACCTTGACCCTCAAGACTGAGTCATGCTGTTTCCGCATGAGGTGGGGAGCGGAGAACCCCCCCCCACCTGAAAATCGAGAACCGCGCCAGTTCTGAGCACTGTCCAGTGTTCCATGCCACTACGCTGGAACAACTGAAAACGTGCCTGTCTTGGAAGGCAAAATTAATCTGTTGGTTGTGGAGCAGACTAACCGTATGGTGCTGTTCTTGAATGTGGCATCTTGAGGTGTCACTGAGCGAGCTCAAGTCTAAAGTCTAATGGAGATCTTTACGTTACGCAGAGACGTCATGGAGGATGAGCGGATGAGATGCAAGTCGTGTCGGTGAAGATGGAGAAGCAGGAGGCGAGAGTAGCCAGCGCACAGCGTTGGCTCGTGATCCAGACGCGATCCTTGCCGTCGAGGAATTGTCTACTGTACCTACGCTGTCGATGGAATGCTGGACGTTCGAAGATGGTGGGGTGGGTACACGCGTGATGTCCCGTCGCGTTGATGGTAGGTATCAAGCATTCGACCACCAGGGACGACGGAGGAAGCTTCGCTCATCCGTTCGTGGGTGTGAGCATGGCGGCCTTGAACTCTTGGATCTCTCGCTCGCGTCGCTCGGCCTCCTCTTGAAGCTCTTGACGACGCTTGGACTCCATCTCCTCCACTTCAACTGTGTGGATGCGGTGGTACATCGAGTTGATGGGCATGTCCTCAAAGTTGATCGGCGCCTTGCTTGGAGACGACAGCGATGGGCGTGACGGAGATGGCTGCATGCCAATCGAGTCATCAAACCGGATCGCCGGAATAGAAGGCTCTAACTTCCCTTCTTCTCGCGGTAGGGAAACTTCATTCGTCTCAATGGAGATGACGATCTGGTGGTCGATCGGTTTGGTCTCCTCTGTGACATAGTCATTCATCGACTCGTGGTCAGAATGCTCTATCGCCCGGCCGTCACCTCGATCCATGAGTATGTTGCTTGGCGCATGGTGCACAGCGGCGACATCGCGAGAAGAAAGCACTGTAGTGGCGTGTGTGGAACGATCGCTGAGCGTGAAGTCGACATCGATCTTCTCAGTGGGCGGGTAATACTCGCCATCCTCCGCCTCCTTCGCCTTGTCGGCCTTGTGCTTGGACGGGCAACACCCCATGGCGACGTCTAGTGCTCGACGCTCTACTCTGTGGTCTTTGTCTCGTTTCAATGGCGCCGCATTCGCCTAATGTGGCTTCCTTGGGATGCCGCTGCCTGTCTTGTCGGCGCGGTTGCTTTTCTTGGGTTTGATGACCCGCCCACTTCAAGAGACCATCCACTCTTGGATCCACTATGTATAATGTTTTCATCCAATCATAAGGCTGTATGAGTGGACAGCATTTTCGCTCGGTCACTTCAACAACATGGCTCGCTTTACTGACCACTAGGTTCGCACAATTTATTGGTCGTATTTCAGTACATCAACGTCGACTCCATTGCCTGAAACTCTGCAGTACTGCTACGGCGTTGACTTCCAAAACGATGTTGCATCGCTGGACATGACAGGCAGTTCCTCTGGCTGGAAGTGTTGCTGCACTTTACGCCAGCAGCCCATTCGACACATTCGCAGTGTCTCGTAGGACGGGTCTGTCGGTGGATCAGTCGCTTCAGGAGGAGCAGTACACGGACATGCCTTGGCGATGAGGGAGTCCGTGAAACTTGCGTGCAATGCTGGGTCGTCAAAGGCAAAGAACGAGCCACCGCGTCCAGCCTGGGAGCCGCGGCATGACGTCGAGCACGGGAACCCCTCCATATTCAGATCCGCAAACACCACGAGATGACGCTGAGCTGGAAGTCCGTATCGAGGCGTGGAGACACCCCACTTGGCGTGGTTCCCATCCTGCCTCGACCCGCCAACGAGATGCCATCGCAGCTTCTCAGTGGCGTTTGGCAGCAGCCAGGACGCTTCGATCAGATTCTCGACGTTGAATTTGGCGGTTCCATTGACGTTGAGGGGGACGCCGTGGGTCGCGTCGTCGATACAGAAGCGGTTCGTGGCGTTTGCGTAGACGTCGCCTGCACAAATATTGGGGATGCCGAAGCCACCATCCCACCACGACGCCACGCTCATATCCGACTGCATCGCTTCAGCCAAAAGCGCCCACGGAGGCACCGTTGCCTCAGGAGACTTGACCGTGACAGTGATGTTCACAGCTGGTTGTCTTTCCGCCTCAAGCTTCGATATCTTCGCCACCAACGAGGCCTCCAGCTCGGACAACGGCTCGAACACCTTGTCCCTCACCTTCGTCTTCTCGTGAACGTTTCGTAACTGCACATCAAACGTTGAGGACGCTTCGATACCTGGTAACTCCGCTTCGTAAAGTGCCTTGAACATGCCACTGAAGTTGGTATTCGTCTCAGGCTTGAGTCCGTCTTGCTGGAAGCTCGCACTGGCCATCACGTCGTGCAGATCTTGGTAAAAATTGCCCGAGCAAAGCCTCGCAGCCTGCAAGTGACCGCCCAACGCATTCAACTGCATCATATCCATCGACAAACCCATCATGTGCTGCGCAAACTGCACGTTGTTGTCCTTCTGACAGCCCAGTGGGATGAACTTGTCGCCTCGGGACGAGTCCACAGGCGAGGGATCTGGGAAGTTGGGCGTCGTCGTCTGCAGATACACACCGCCGCTGCTTCCGTCGAAAGCCACGGCTCCTTTGGCGTGCGCACTGAACAAATCGCTTCCGGAACACACTCTTTTGGCCACATTTGCACCATTTTGGCCGTTTTCACGACGATTTTGCGGCGGCTGGAAGCTCTCCGCGATGCCGTTGAGCTGGTCATTGAAGATCGCCCAGTACTTGGCCTCTGTCGACGCATTGGTTGTGTTTCTTGGCTGAATATGACGTAGTGTGTGGCTCAACGGGTCGTCTCCGCCCTGCCCGAGGCAGTCGTACCCCAGCTCTCGGAAGTGGCGCAGCGTGGCGTTGTTGGAGTCGGCATACAGATAGCACAGTCCCGTCGCGCGTGCACTCACGTTGAGCGTCTCTGTGGGCAACTGAGAGCAGTTGGGTGGCGGGCAGTCACACGGCGTGGGCTGGATGAGAGTGCTGTTGGCGCCGCCTGAACGAGAGAGCATGGGCAGCTTGTACACCACCCACCAGCTCACGGGGTCGCCCTTTCCATTGCGCGCATAAATGCCGTCATCCGCATGCGCTAGCGACGCCAGGAAGCTGATAAAAAGCCCATAAAGAAGCACCGTCTTCATGCTCGTTGATCCCATTTTGGCTCCGATTTTGAACTGCAACATCTTCGGTGGATGATTCTCCGTCAGCTTGAAGAAGCATGTACCGTGATAAGCCGGAATAGAAGACCGGTTAAAAATGTTCTACCGATTGAAAACGGGGTATTTGGAGATAAATAGAGATAGATTTACACGTCTAAACGACCACATCAACACGGCGAATGGTGGCCTGGATCTTGGCGGACGGACTGCGCCACCACCACACGACGGCCAGGAACGCGGGCAACGCGAACCACTCGAGCACCATCAGCAACTTGAGTCTCGCCTGTCTCCACGAGAGGGATTGTACGATCCGATCCAGCACTTCCAGTCGGTGTTGGTGGTACGGACTTCGTTGCTTTTCCACGAGTGCCACTTCTTCTCGCGAAGTCATGTAGATGCCACACCACTGCATGGCATTAGATGAAGGCTCGGCGATGAGCATGAGAGGGTTGATGTTGGATTTGTCGGTCTGGTGGTGGCTCAGACGTGTGCAAGTCGCGTGGATGTCGTCCAGGGACCTGAGATCGAAGATGTTCTTGGCTCGCGTGATGTCTCGAGTCTCACACAGCGTGCGCGCATGAGCGTCGCAGAAGAGTGAGTTCACGGAGAACTCGATGCGGTGTTCCTGTTCGCTGGATACGACGCGCGTGTGGAGCAGCACGTTGACGACGTCGTCGACTGTAGAGTACCTAGTGATCGTCGAACAGCTCACGAGGATACAGACAAACAACGGCGCCATGATCACGAGCAGCGCGGCGCGGAGTCTGGCCCTCGTCAGCACCACACAGCTGAGCGTCACGCAGAGAAGTCCAAGCAGTGAGAACACCATGCTCAGTGTGCGTGTGGTGGTCTCAAACTCGTCAGCCAGAAAGGCCGCTGCTGACGCTGAACCTGGGCTGTCATTTTGGGCCGCCGCTGACGCGCTGAATGGAAACAGCCCAAAGCACAGCAGCCCGCAGCCAGCGCCAAAGAGCACGTCGCGCTGGCGCTCAGGTCGCGGCTTCTGAGCCTGTGGATTCGCGCGGTAGAACTCCTCGATCTGGCTCAGGCTAGTGCTTGAAGTGCTGGTGTTGGATGGAGGTGGCATGTTGGATGGAGATTCGCGACTGTCCAGGAAGAGGTCCACGACGCCTGCGACGACGCTTGGCAGGCGCCACAATGATGATGACATCGCGTCGGAGTCAGCGGAGTCAGCGGAGTCAGTGGAGTTAGCGGAGTCAGCGGAGTCAGCGGTGGCCTGCTGGTGTCGGTGGTGGAATGCGATTGTCGCAATGGCCATCAATGGCGCTGACTCAATGACAGCGGAAGCGCTGATGTAGTAATTTGTCAGTCCCACACCCACTCCCATTATGGTTCCCTCACAATTCCAGCAGCTGGCTGAGCTGAGCTGACATTTTCGAAGATTCGGCCCAACTGCCGGCATAATTTAGCAATATAATTGGCTAAATATAGAGTCAGCCCCCATTTCATTGGTCAAAAGCTTGCTGAATATCGAAGCCAAATGGCGGAAGTGAAGGTCGGCAGTGACCATCATCGCGACCTGTGCCCTCGCAACAATGTCCCAGAGAGTACTGCACAAATCTCCTCATTATTTATGCAACACCAACAAAAATCTATATTGAAGGGTATTTATTATTAAAATGGAAATATTAAATCAAAAACGCTAAAATATACCATCTTTAATAGAGGGGATAGGTTATTAGAGTCAACGTAATGAGAGGTAAAATTCTCGCTAGACTAATGGGACGTGTTTGCGTTTTAATGGACGCTACAGGAGAAGATCTCGAGTCTGTCCAACGCACTAACTAGGCTGGGGATCAATTGAGCTGCCTTACGGCCAGACGCATGTGTGTGTCGCGTAATACTGTATCCGATATCCATTGTGAGCTGGGGTGCTGGTTAGTATTCGTTGATCACCCCTATCGGTACCCTGAATCCGTCGTCGAACTGGAAGGATAGAGTTCTCGCCAGACCGCATGGGCCACGAGATCACTTCCACGCACCGGCACTGGCACGACACTGGGTGGAATTGTCTTGTCAGGCTGAACCCAGGGCGTGAGTGTACCAAGTGCCATCGCGAGCTGAGACGGCTCATGGGGGACCGATGAGGCAGGCGGTGGAGATGGAGGGGTGTCGTAGATCTCTCTACAGTGTACAAGCACGACTGGGGTATCAGATCCCCTATGCGTTGGAATAGGAGAAGTAACAGAATGGTACTCACCTCAGGGCTTTCGTGATGTTCTCAGCCGTACAGTCGCGGAAGAGCAACTCAGGGATCTCCGCTCTGTATGACAACACTATCAGTAGTGTCCTCATGAAGGAAGACAGTGTCGTAAACACACAACGTACCTGCCCAGTAGTAGGTTGGGGATCGACACGAATTGTACGGCAGCCAGCAGCTTGGCGAGGACCTCAGTCAGCCGGTTGGCTCGGTAGACCACGACTGTGGGCAGAGCCGCCAGAGTCGTCTCCATGACGATCGTGCCGGACACAGCGACAGCGGCGTCCGCAGCTTGGAACAACTCGATTCTTCCCACTGCGTCGGCATCTACGGTCACTTGGATCGAACTGGACGATGCCCCAGTGTCCTGACAGAAGGCCTCGATCTCTTGGTGTACCAGGGGCTCAACAGCTTGGATGGTAGGCAGCACGACGTGGATGGGACGCTTGACGACGCAGCCAGTCGTGTACAGAGGCGAGATTTTCATGGGGATGCCAAACGGCGTCTTCACGAGCTGTTCACTGGGCCGCTGCATTGCGTCGACTGCCTCTAATACCGTTCGGATCGTACGGCGCACTTCGTTTTCCCGACTACACCATTCACACAAGTTATAAGCCAACTATCATATAAAAGAATACTGTAATGTCTCACCTGCCGACGAGAGCACACACGATGAACGCGTTGGTAGGAAGACCACGCGATTGTCGATAGGCGGCCTGCCACTGTGGGTCGTCTCTGCGACTTCGTATCAGCTTCTCAAACACTGAGCCTCGACTTTGAACGGCGGCTTGGTCGATCTTCAGACGCTGAAGAAGTCCACCATCAGAGACCTGCAGCTCACCAGGTTCTAGGTCTCTTATTAGACGCTGGGGCTCAGAAGTTGGAGACTCGTAGGCGTTGTGGAAGTCGAGAAAGTCCTCCACGGCAGGATGGCCGACGAACTCACACCACCGGTCTGCGTCTTTGGTCTGTGAGCCATTAAACAATGGCTCTTCGAACGGTAAGATCACAAACATCTTGTGCAACAGCCTGGACAGTTCGTCGAATCCCTTCTCACTCTTGCGCTGGCGGTGTTTGTACGCCCACACAGACGGCGCGACGTAGTGCATTCGCTTGACTGCGTGCTTCAGCTGCGCGTCACTCGCCAGCGTCTTCTGCACGCGGAACGTGAAGCCCTTGGAGTCGATCGTCAGCACGAGATCTGGCTGAAACGCTCGGATATCACCCATAGTCTCGCTCAGTCGACGGCGCAGGCGAAGCACGTGGGGAAGCACTTCCACGAGCCCCATGACCGACAGATTCTCCATCGGGAACAGCGTCGCGAAACCCCCAGCAGCCATCATCTGACGTCTACAATCATCATTACACAGACAAATCCAATGAGTATTAGCTACTAGGCAACATACAATTATATGCAGAACCTCTAGTGTCTTACCCGCCAATGCCACGGAAGACGACGCGATGTCCCTGATGTCCATCCGCCTCCTCCTTCCGCTTCAGCGCAGCGATGACCTTGGCGCCAATCGCATCACCCGACGCCTCACCGGCGATCACATACACGCGCTTGACTGTCTGGTTGTGGGTAGATGCACTGCGCACGCCCGCAGACCGCAGCAGAGCGCGTCGCGCCAGTCGCCCACGCAGCATTCTCGATGATCTTCCTCACACTGTCAAGTGAGACCCAAGCTGAGTCGACGCCATCAAAAATATCTGATACCTTCCTTTTCAGCCAATCAAAATCCCCAAATATCTGATACCTTCGTGACGGTCTCAGTTAATCAGTTGATGTCCGTCGCTTTGTGTGCAATGCGTGTGAAAGGAGCTCCTCCTCCACCAGCGCCCAATGGAAGTTCAGCACCACAACAATTGGGTTCAACGCCTTCAACTTTTACTCATGTATGTACAGTATGTCGGTGCGTTCTTCTGTGTGTGTGCTGTGTGTGTGGTGGGAAGGGGTTGGCGTTCTTCCACCTAGGGATTTCCACCCATTCGGCGAGTCGCCACCATGGTGGCAGCGTCCTTGCTTCGCGCCGCGGCCACCGCCGCGGCGCTCGTGGCCTCGTCAGCGCCGCTGTCAGTCAATGAGAATGGAACCTACTACACGACCGTGCTGCTGGGCTCCAAGTCCGTGAAGATGGGCGTGGACATGCGTCACTTCGGCATTTGGGTGAGCTGCCGGGTCTTCGAAGACGACCAGTGCGACGTCGGCGTGTCCGGGTACCCGCAGTACCCTTACACGTCCACCGAGTACGGCACGCTGACGTTCAAAGAGGTCACGATCGCTGGCCAAGTGCTCAAGGACCGTGATGTCTTCGTATCGTATGATCCACTGGGTCTCAGCGACAAGAGCTTTCAAGGGTACATCGGTCTCCGGGGCCAGGACATCCCTGACGATCTGCCTCCTCTTGGCAAGGGTGCCAACGTCTCGTCGATCGCGTTGCAGCTCGGCACGTCGTCGAACGACTCGGTGCTGTCGTTCAACTCCATCGATCAGACGCTGCTCGAGGCCAAGCAGCTCACGACCAAGACCACAGTCGACGCACGCGTGAGCTGTTTCCGTATGCCTGTGGCTCGCAGCAACACGACGGTCGACGACTGCACGTTCACGCCGGGAAGCAGCAACTACCAAGTGACCTTCGACTCGAACAGCAACATCATTCAGCTCGAGTACACGACGCTGCGCAAGCTGGAAGACCGCTTCGTGGGGAGCTGCAGTAAGGTATACGAAGGCAGCTCCTACTCGACCAACTGGTACGGGTACACGTGCAACGCGACGATGAAGCTGCCGCGGCTCATGGTGCAAATGTCGGCGTACGAGTTCTACTTGGACCCCGTGGACTACACAGCTCCAGCGAACGCCACAACGACGGGGGTTCCACAGGTGCGAGTGCTGATCGGCGGCTCGTCTTCGAGCGAGTCGTGGATTTTGGGTAAGCCGTTCCTGCGCAAATTCCCCATTATGTTCAACACCACGGCGCGGTTCACGACGCAGTACTACAATCTCTACTGCACGGCCAACTCAACGTGCCGCAACGTGCCAACGCGGACTATTAACAGCAACTACGGCACCAGCGGAGGAGGAGGAGGAGGAGGAGGAGGAGGCACGAGCTCCGACTACGACATCGATGTGAGCGCGAGACGCAAGAGGAACAAGCTGTACTTGTCCATCGGCCTTGGTGTCGGTGGTGTCGTGCTGCTGGGGATCTTTGGCTGGATCTGCAAATGCTGTAAGGACGCTAACAAGGACGATGATGAGGATAAAGAGGGTGGCGAGAAGGGGCTTGGGGTCGAAGATGCGACTGTGGAGGTGACGATCGCGCTGACCACGGGCAGCGGCGAGTCGTCAGATCGAGGGGACAAGGAGAAGGAGAAGAAGGACGGTGGTGAGACCTTGGAGGTGAAGGCGGTGAAACCGAGTGGGCAGAAGAAGACGCGGTCGAAGCGAGTTGTTGACAGTAGCAGTGACAGTAGTGGCGACAGTGACGGCAGCTCCGACTACGACAGCGAGAGCTCGGAAGAGAGACGACGAGAAAGAAGGCGACGACGCCGCCGCCGTGAACGCCGTCGCGAGCGCAAGGAGAAAGAGGCGACGGAGGCGTCGAAGACGAGTGGGGATCCGGAAGAAACGGAGACTGAGACGCACTATGTGGCGGCTACGACGCCACGAGCTGCTAATGTCAGCTCGTGAGTCGTGGGTGAGACGTGTGTAGTGTGACTTTGCCTAGCTAGCTATGAGTGGAAGGTTGATTAGGCTGCATGAATATTCATTGTGGAAAGATACATTGAGCATAGTAAGCAGTGCTGATGGTGTGTCGGTTGAAGCCTATTCACTCAACTTTGTTGCCCGGTGGCACAGACAAAGCCCAGAGTCTAGCAGTACAAGCGCGTTGGGGCTGGCGTCGTAGGCGATGGCAATGGGCAAGGCGTCGTCACTGGCGTCGTCAGAGGCGTGGTAATTGGCGTGGTGACTGGCGTAGTGACTGGCGTTGTGGCTGGCTCAGTCGGAGTAGGAAGAGGGCACGGCGTCGTGACTGGGGCCGTCGTCGGAGGCACCGTCGTGGCTGGGGTAGTCGTCGTCGTTGGAGCTGGAGTCGTAGCACCTGGCGCAGCGAACAGAATGGTCTGCACGGCGTTCGCTGGCAGCGTGAGGCTAGCGGAGACCTTGCCCTGTGCGTCACTCACCTTGAGATTCACTGGGTTCGTGTCTCGGTTCTGGAGAACCACCACGAGCTGTCCTTCTGGCGTGCGGAACGCCACGCGGTCCACCTTGTCCGAGGCCTTCGGCGCCGACAACGCCACGCGCTGTGAGCCGGCAGGCAGGAACTTGGACACGTGGCCCATGATATAATACATGGGCTGCTTGTAGAACTCGTTGCCCGACTTTTCGTCGATCAGGATCGGCGCGTCGATGGAGTTGCCGACCCATGTCGGGTCTCCAGTCGTGTCCAGCACGAGGTTCCAGTCCGTCCAGCCAGCAGCAAAGTTGGCGAGGTCGTTGATGATATCACGCGCGTAGTTCTCAGCTCGCTTCCAGATCACATCAGGCTCCTGGATACGCACGCCCATGCCCGTGCCCACAAGCGCAGGCATGGAGCCTGACGTGGCTTCCGACGGCAGGATGAAGATGTCCGGGTACTTGGCGTGGAAGTCAGCGAGCTGCTGGAAGTTGCCCAGTCCATCGGCGATGAAATCCAGGTTCTTGTACCAGTGGACGCCGATCCCCGACACATACTGACGCGACTCGGGGTCGTCCAGCGCGGCTGTCCAGGTCAGCAGCAAGTCCTTCTGGTCGTCCATCATGATGATCTTGAGCTCTGGGTGGTTCTTCTTCATGAGAGGCCCCAGGTCTTTCTTGATGAAGTCACGCTCCTGCTCCGTCGTGAAGCGGAGCTGCTGCCAGTGGAGAAAGGCCCATTGGTAGTTGGGTTCGTTCTGCGGGGTCATGGCCCAGAAACTGATGCCTTCCTTCTTGTACTCGTCGAAGAACCGCGAGTAGTACAGTGCCATAGCCTTCCAATACGGCTCGCCTGGCTCGCCGATGACCGTGGCGTTGGCGATCACCGACTTTTCGCGCGTCATCCACACAGGCGGAGCCCACGACGACGCGTACAGTGGCACGGCACGCGAGGACGCCGCCAGCGCACGCTTGATGAACTCGATCTTGTGGGTCTTGGTGGACTTGTCCATATCAATCGAAAAGTTGACCATGTCCAGGTCTCCTTCCACGGGGTTGTACGAGTACACCGAGTCGGAAAAGTCGGTCGAGCCGATGGGCACGCGTCCCAGCGAGTACTGGATACCATTGTCGCCAAAGTACGCGGCCACGATCTTGTCCTGAAGCACAGGTGAGACCATGTACACGTTCGAGGTCGCCGTGTCGGTGAACGCACCGCCAAAGCCGATGATCTTCTGGTACGTCACGGATGAATCCACAGTGATTTCGACGACGTTACTGGCCACTGGGGTGCTGTTGGAGCCGTCGACTGGGACGGTGGTGTACGCGAGCCGGTCGCCGGCCCGGGAGGTCTGGAACACGCCGACCTTGTCGCTCGTGAGCGTCTGGTACTCGTTCGAGACTTCGTCACACGACGACGCCGTGCACACACAGACGCCTTCGAGGTTCTGGCCGTAGCGAGTCGAGTAGGACGAGCACGGAGCCGTCAAGGCGGAAGGAGCGAGGGCAATAGCGAGAGCCGCCGAGAGAACCAGCGAGCGTGGAGCCAGCATGGAGCACGAGGGGATCAGCTTGCGAAGGATCCAATTGGCGAGTGATCAATCGCAGGATGGTTGGCGCGGCCGTCTTGCTCATTGTGGATGGTGGTTTCGATGTCCGCCGCATCTATTCGGTGCTTCCTTGATGAACTGCCATCACGCCACCACTGTGGTCTCCTCGTGAGTTGATCTCTTCGTGTCGCGGGCTTCCATAGTCGAGGCAATCATTGCGGTGGCTCGAGTCTGAAGCACAAAACATTAGAGATGAAGAGTCCTGAATGGATACACAGACGAATCGACTGACTAATCCTAACGCAACATACAGCATGGATGGCAGTCCGTTTCGATGCCGTGACGCCCACAGTCACATGCGCTGATGTCTCGCTGATGCCGAGGCCGTCGTCGTTCCATTCAGCAGCTCCTGATACGAATCGTGGAGTAGTGGGCGTCTGTGACGTGTGAGAAGTTTGCAACAAACGTTGGTCTCTACTACACTCTTGATGCATGCATGCTGTGTACTACACGGCACTTACTTGCTTGGTGGTCTTCTACGAGTCTACGAGCCGTTGCCGCTGCCCCACATGTAGCTATACAGCGACGCCGCGCTGCTCGTGATGGAGCTCGCGACGGTCGACACGGCCTCGACGCCCACTTTCACGCTCGTGCCGACCGAGCCGATGCTCTTGGAGACCGTCTTTTCATTGGCATGCGCGTGGACAAAGTCACTGAGCTTGAGTCCGATCTTCTCATTGAGCTTGCCTTCCATCCGCAGCATCAGTGCCATCGCGGCTTCGTCGTCCGTCTGTCCAGGCAAAAACCGCTCGATCAAAAAGGCCTCGAGGTCGCTTTGTGTGTAGTTCATGCCAAAATCCGTGATCTCTGGGATGGCCTTGACCACCAGCGTGAGCATGATCATGAACAGACTCACGTGGCGTCGCAGGCAGTTGAACGCGATCACGCAGAGCTTCTTGAACTGCTCAAACTGCGCCGTCTGCGTGCCTCCAAGTGCCTCAATCATGTAGTGATCAAGCCGCATCGGTGGCTGCAGGGGCTTCGGGTCCTTGCCCAGGATGAAGCCGTAGTCGATGTGGAACAGGATGCCGTCTTTCGTGAGCATGACGTTGTCGGCGTGGCGATCGCCGACGCCCAGCAGGAACGTGATCACTGTGTAGGCCGCCAGACTCTCACGGAACGACGTCGAGATTTCACTGAGCGTACGGTGGCCGTTATAGTGGTGCAAAAAGTTGAGGATGCTGCCGTGGTCCGTGATGATCGAGTACAGCGTGTGGGCGTTCTCCACGATCTCAATCAAACCGTCAAAGCTGCTCGTCGGAAGCACACGGTAGGTCACGAGCGGGATATCCAGCCGCGTTTCTTGCTGCAGAATGCCGTACATGACGTTGATGATGTTTTGGACAATGGCGTCCTTGCGGAGATCGTCGCGTTTGTACATGATGCGGTAGTACGGCAGTCGCTGCTGGTGCTGTTGCTCTTGCTGTGCGGCAGTCGATAACACGCCGACGCCTACGCCTGCTGTGTCGATCCTTCCACTGCCTCCTCGACTGTCGCGACGCTGCAAATGCGAATTGTGGCCATTCGGACTGCTCTTACCAGATCCCTGCGTTGGCCAGCGGTCACTGCTTTCGTCCTCGTCACGCTCAATGCCTGTACACGTGATCACCATCGGCGCCTCGGCACTGCGCTTCACTTCGATGGTCTTGTAGTTGACACCGCTGATCTTCACGGACGGATCCACAGGAAGCCGCAGCAACGGCCAGTGAGTGTTTCCTCCCTCAGTCGTCTCCACACCTTCTTCGCCTGATGCCGCTGCCTGCGCGAATAGCATCGACCGTTCGATACTGTTGTGGAAGAGCTGACGAACGTCCTTGACCGGGATGCGAGGCGGCACTTTCCACATGAGATCCACGAACTCCTGGCCGCGAAGAAGCTGCTCGGCGATGTCATCGGTCAGCGCCTGGCGTGCATCGAGCAGACGACCGGACGCAGCTGTGTTGGTCTTGAGCTGAGCCAGAGTGAGCAGCAGTCGCTGCTTGATTCCATCGAGCCGGCGGCGACAGCTCGAGTCCTCGGCCATGACCGTCAGGCCCCAGTACAAGTCGTAGCAGAGTCTCACGTCGCACTGCGCCTGGCGGATCAGCGCTTGGCCCAGCTTACTATCAGCGGCACTCGGCTCCGCACTTAAACTGTGGAGCAATGCTGGCAAAAAGCTGCCCCACTCTTCGTCAGTCGCCGTCTTAAGCAGCACGTCCACACTCATGGCACGCAGCCTCGTGTTGCGGATGTTTTCATCCGCTAGGATCTCCAACGCGTCCACGCTCTTAAGCTCAGGCTGGCACAGTCGAGAACACATCGTGAGCATGCACTTGCTCTGGCGAGGCAGCTTCATGATCTCCATGACTTCCTTGGCAAGCGCTCGATTCCTCAGATCGTCGCCTTCGTCTTCACTCTCGTGGCTGAAGTCAATGGCCTTGATGAGCTGCAGGATCCACTTGGTGTGGCCGCCCAGGAAGCCGCGGTTGATGACCAGCAACGACTTTTCGCGGTCCGACAGGCGATGCGATGGCAAGTAGTACTGGATCTGCCGGAACATGGACAGACACATGATCGACGCGCGGTGCCACTTACGACACACTTGGCCCAGCGTACGCAGCTCCTTGAGATCGAACTCGCACAGCTCAAAGACCTTGACGATGTTGTAGTGCTGGCGACGCTGCTGGAGAGCCATGGCGCAGTCGTCACACACACGCTGCAGCACACTGCCGTCGGGCACGTAGCTCGACTTGCTGGACGACGCTGCCGCGACAGAAGGTGCACCGGCTCGCGTTCGGCACGGCGTGAACTTGGAGATCACGTTGTTCTCCTGGAGCCTCTGGACGTCCTTGAGGAACTTTTCTTGACGTTCTTCCGCTGATAACTCTTGGCTCTGGTCGAGAACTCCGTCGTAAGCATTCTCGCCTTCTTGGGAGTTGGAACTGGATGGAGCAGTGGGGCCTGAACGAATGTACCACGAGATGTTGCCGATCATATCGGTCGCGTTCGAGGTCAGCGACGTGTACGACGGCGCCACGGGCGTGGACTCGTAGTCCCCAGGGATGACCACGCGTTGGCTCGAGCACGTCGCGCAGAAAATGCGACCGCAGGCACTATAATACATAAACAGCAAAATTAGCCTTAAGTGCACCCTAAAAAACCGTTTTGGACGTGAAAAACAACGCACCGGCAGTGGTGTTTCCGCAGCACGAACGTGAACAGCGAGTGGCACTTGAAGCACGCGTTCACGGCGTCGTCCTGGACCCACGACGACAGTCTTCGTGGCTGTACGAACCGATACACGTCTCTTCCGACGCCTCCACCTGTACTACTGCCACTGCCTGCGCCGTCCGCCGGCCACTCCTCGTCGTCCGTCGGCTCGCCCTCTGTATCCGACCGCATGCGGAAGCTTCCGCTACTTCGTCCCAGGTCCTGACGTCTCGCGTGGTGCGTCGGACTGCCGCTGTCGCCTTCATTATTGCCTTCTTCGTCCAACTCGCTCAGCACGTGGAGCCCGCCGCTGCCCGGATACATCGACGCACGCGCCGTGAGACTGCCACGGCCTCTACTAGGACCTCCTACGCCTATAACTACATTAGAAGCAGCCACTGGAAGCCCGTTGCCGTTGCTTCTGCGACGTCGCGACTGCTGCTGCGCGTACGAAGTCTGCTCCAGAATCTGCGAAAACGACAGATCCACGGCGCTTCCGACCGCGTCGTGGCCGCTGCGGTCGTAGCTGTACATGCGCGCTGTATTCTGTGGGGTCTCGTGTGCTACTGCCTGCGTGTAGCGTCGTCTAGAGGGCTTCAATGGGCGTCGTACTAACAGAGCTCGGGGTTTCTCCGACTTGTTCTTTTTGCTCGATTGAGACGTCGAAGATGGGTGTGGTTTCACGAGTTAGATACGTTAGATACGTCACTTCGTCCCGTTAGATACGTTAGCCTTTGTGGTATGCGATTCAAAAATGACTTGAAGGAAAGATCAACCCTTGTCAAAAGGGGAATTCCCAAATTGCGGCCGTCTTTTCAAACTAATGACCAAAAGGGGCCGTTGGATTCCCTTGTGGCGTCCGATTGACCGGCACACCACATGCACCATAACCCTTACGTACCCTTGTCCCAATGCTACCCAAGATCCTCATGGAGTACACCCTCCCTACCATGAGCACCTCCTGTACCGAGTGTTCCTTTCGCACCTAGGGTACTGCG
>JAADWY010000466.1:0-25613 GCA_023336355.1 Pythium dissotocum
CCCCCCCCCCCCACTAAGTAATTGGATCTTTTGTGAAGCGACGCCGCCGCCTTTCCTTTCTCATTGTCAAGAATGAGCGGCTCTGAATGGCCGACGCTTCCAAACCGACGCGCTCACTTTTCCACAAGCCAATACACCGACGGGAACATGAGCAAGATATACGATCTTGTGTGACCTTGTTGTGTGGTGGGAGTTTGTATTAGTGCCTCCTTCGCGACTTCATCTACAAGCGACGATGGCGTCTCGCTATGCACATGATGAGACGTACGCGCTGCGTGCCGAGGGCATGCGAGCGACTCGCGTTACTCCAGGAGCCAGCAGCTTCAAGTGGAAGAAACTCGCGGCTGTGGCCGGCGCTGCGTTGTCTGCTGGTGCTGTGGGGACGGCGTACTTCAAGCTGGAAACTGGCAGCGCGTATGACGCAGCGACTGTCATGATGCTGGAGGCGCAGCACGCGCAGCTACGCGGCAGTTCGGCGCCAGTGGCTGCTGACGACTCGCCGTCGTTCTCCTACGAGTTCATTCGCCCAGCAAACCAGTTGATCACGACCTTCTCGGACGCGGATGTAAGCCAGGCGTTGAACTCGTACGTCATCAAGCAGGAGGCGCTGCTGGCCGCCGATAGCTCACTGACAGCGGACGAGCTCCATGCCAAGCAGCAAACGCTCCGAGGCATTTCGTTCATGTTGAGCAGCTGCGTTCGTGACGTCTTCAACGAGGTACGTTTGGCTGTTCCTACCATAATTAATTAATATTTGTTGGAGATGCCTGACGAGTGTTGTGGTTTTAGTGGGTAGAAGGGAAGGAATACCGCGCGATTCCTGGCGATGAGTTCCCAAAGTTCAAGGAGCGTGTGCTGTCGACGTGTCCGAATGCTGTCGCGGCGTTCGAGGCGAGTGGCTCCATTGTGCTTCCCTCAAACGTCCAGCTACCAGCTCCGTTCGTTGTGGGGGGTCTGGGACCGGTCATCCTCAATGAGCCGCCTGCGGAGGAGCCATCGCCCACGATCGTAGAGCGTCCGCGTGCAGGTGAAGTCCTCAGCGACCCACAACCTGGTCCACCGGCGGGCGAGGAGGACGCCTTCGTGCCGGATGGTCGAGAAGAGCTCAAGAGCATGCTCATGAAGCAGTTTGGACTCAGTGAGCCAGAGGACGGTGAGCCAGGAGAGACGACGGAGGCTGATGGAGCACCGGTACCTGAGGACTCGGACGCTGAGAAGGCGAACGATGAAGCGGAGGCCAAAGCGGAATTGCGACAGGCGCTGCTGAACATCTTGGCGTCGAGGAAACCGGAGCCGACGACTCAGTCTCCGATCATCATTGCGATGGCGGACCACGCGCAAGGATGGAACTGGCTGCACCCAGCCGTGCAGAGCTACTCGCTTCTGAAGGACTCGAACCGTGATACCGTGAGCGTGCCGACAGTGTACCAGTATCTGCAGACCGAGGGCTCCACGCGTGCCCAGAAGCTCATATCGGAGCTGCTTCGCACACAGTCCGAGTACCAACGCACGCTCAACTGCTTCATGCAGGGCGCCAGCAACGTAAGTCGGTCCATTCCAAGAGTGTGTGTATGTGGACTTTCTCACATTTATATGAATGTTTGTATGTGGCTAGCGTGGCGAGTTGTCTCCTGACGAGTACGAGAAGGTCATCCAGTGGATGAATGATGCATGCGCCAGTGAAGGCCAAGTCGAGCAGCAGGAAGTGCGTGAGGCTGAAAAAGAGCACCCAGGACGCAGCTACATGACCAAGGAAGAGTTCAAAGGACTCATTGGCAAACACTTTGAGTCGGTGTTGGCCGCTTTCAACACTGGCCAACAAACAGTGCACCACTACGAGCTCCAGGCCAAGCACGTCGTCGACAAAGTGCAGTCGTGCATCGATCTGGCGACTGAAAAGGCAGTCGACACGACCACAGGCGAAGTCAACAGCATCAAACTGGCCGAGTCGCTTGACTGGATCCTCATGTTTTGCGTTGACCAGTGAGCCAAACGTGATAACCGCATCGACCACCACCTAAAAACAGTATCTGCGATAAGTGCTCGTGAAGATCTCGTTTTAGCGTCGCTTATGATACTGGGTCCTGTCGTGTCCTTGAAACGGCGCGACCGTTTAGGCAAGGTCTCCAATAAGCGATTCGGCCATGCTCCGTTCCCATGGGGCCGGCAACAAAGCGTCCAACAAGCACACGCAGTCAGCGCCGCAACTTCCACGCGCTGACGCGCAGCCGTCGCCTCTGTGTGATGACCGGAAGGCTCTCGCCAGCAGCATCTCGTCCTCTCTGCTGACTCTACAAGCTGATGCCAATGACAATAGCGGAGACCAACTGCCGTCGTCACGGTTTGCGATCACGGATCTGCTTCCACACCAACAACGACTGACGCGTAAGCGAGTCAAGCCAGGGGCTCCTCCACTCGTGCGTCGTGGCGAAGACGTTAGTCTCAACAGCGGACTCATTCCACTGTCTCCAATCCGGGATGTGAACTCGACCAAGTTACAATCCAGCCAGCAACAGCAGAAGTATCTCCATGCCCTTGACCAGCCTGAGAACACGGAGCTGTTCACGTACGCGAGCACACTGTGCCATCGAATCACAGGACGGTACATGAGCCGCGAAATGCTGCAGCGGGATCCTGATGCTCAGAAAAACGAGATCGCACGCATCCAAAGCGACCCAGAGTTACTGCAGGCGATCTCCATAATCAGGGTGAGACCAATCACTTGCATTTGACTATCTAGTGTCAACAACTAGGATCTCACGGTGGTGCTTTTGCAGACATTGTCGAAGGAATTCAAAGGAATCGCACACGATACGCTGGGTCATCGGAAGGAGCTGGGCCACGCGCTGCTGCGGATTGAAGAAAGTTACCTGAAGCTTTTTGAAAAGCTCATGGAGCTGTCGTTGCGAATGTATTGGCGATACGAACAACAAGCAGACGGAGAGAGGAAAGCGGACAAAGCGACGATCAAATACTGGCAAGAAATGCACAATTGGAAGGCCGGAGAAGCTACGAAGCTGCAAAAGCTACTCGAAGGCAAGGAAATTCTACTGCGGACACAACAAATCGAACTGAAGGACCTCGAGCAGCAGTGTCAGGAGCTTCGACGAGAGGTCGCGGACCAAAGGCTACTTGAACAACGTGTTTTCGCACTCGAAGCCACGGAACGAGAGCTGAAAGACCGAGAACGGGAGCTCCAGGCTGACTACAAGAAGCTACAGGTACGTTTCTACAGGTTGTGATGAAGAGGACCGCAGTAAACTGACTGAGCTAATGGTGGGATGTAGCACAAACACGAAGAGATGCTGCAGTACGAGCGAGGACAGCTCGAAGAAGCCCACAATCAGCACAAGCGTCTACTGGACGAGATGCGGTAAGAAATTGATAGAGACCGCGGTGTAGGTTACAATGGTCTCATATAGAATGCTGTGTAGCCACTCATTGCGAGAAAAAGACGAGCAGCTCACACGCCACACGAAGGCGATCCACGAGCTCAAGGTCCTTACGACTCCTCCTGAGACCGCAACTGCATCCTCTCAGACTGTAGTCGACGACGACGGGCTCTGGGACACTCAAGACGGTGTCCCCAAGTACGTATCAAAGGAGTTACGCCACCGAATCGCTTGGCGAAGGTTCCATGCCTACGCTTCGTGCAAGAACTGCCGTGGACGCCCCGTCCAGCAAACCAAGATGGCGCAGCTGACGCGAGATCCAGCGTCCAAAGAGACCGACGAGGCCGTACGTCCAGTATAAAGTGCCATTGGTTTAGTGCTATTGGCTTACTGACTGACTGGGATTTGTGGACCGACAGTACGTCGACGTGTGGTCGCTGTCGCGAGGGGAACGCAAGACCAAGAAGCAACTGAAACGCATGGAGATGATCGAAAACCAGTGGCAGCTACCTGAAGCCATCCGACTGTTCCTGTCGAACTTGCCCAAGACTGTCGTCGCGTTTCCGTTCTACCCACTCGACCACGTGACACAGCAGATCGAACAGATCTACGACGACAAGTACGAGTCCGACAAGGCCGACGAAGCCGATGGTGTCGCTCGTGAAGAACTGGTATGATTGTGTGTACTTTCTCAGCCATGGGAATCAGGGATGGTCTCACTTATTACATGATCTCGTGATCCGCAGCCCAGCTTCCTGTGTGAGTACTTTCTCAAGACCCACGGGCTCCGACAAAGCGCCGAAATCGGACTTTACCGTTTCCTCGTGTCGGTCAAGAGCGTGGTCGACAAGTCCTCGCACGTTCATCTCTTCGCTCGCTTTTGCAACTTGGTCACGAGCACGAGTGACACGGAGCCGCACAGTGACAGTACCATCACGACTGTCGGTGGAGGTACGCTCATGGCCTCGCTGATCGACAAACCACGACGAGGGTACCTGGACCGAAGCCTGCTCCGTGTGTTCCTCCACGCTCGGTGTTTCCTGCTGCGCTCGCCACCACCCAAGCTCATCAAGGTGAAGAAAGCCGGCCACACGATCCTCCAGCCTCGGCCTCAGTTAGATGTCCACGTGCTCAACGTCGATAGCTTGCGAACGTGGGTGCCGCTGGACCACGCCGTCTCCGTCATCCGCTGGTACGTAAGCTTTTTACCAGAAGACTCGGTCATCGCGTACTGCCGAGAGGTCGAATACAGCACGGCAATCTACGCAGGCAAGGCCCTAACGGAGATCTCGGGCAACCGCCTCGCCGTCCGCGCGGAGATGCGAAAAGCCATGCTTACCAACGGCGGTGATGGCGACGGCTCGGCTCATTTGAGTGAGAAAGAGCGGCAGCGACAGCCTCGCATCGTCGCGGACGTGCATCGCGTGCTGCTGCTGATGCTCCACGCACTGGAACAGCGACGTGAAGTCATGGAGAAGGCTTTGGTGACGTTGTTTGAGGCGGGCGATATGAACCACGACTGCGTGCTGTCGCTGGACGAGTTCAAAGCCATCATCCGCGGCCGCGCCAAGAGCTTCAGCGACCGTCGGCTACTGCGGATGTTCAGAGAAGCACTCATGGGCGGAAGTGATCAGTCCTTTGCGTTGTCGATGGATGCATTTGTCAAAGTCTGCAACGACCACGGACTCGTGACGCTGCTGCCGGACGAGCTCTGGGAAGATCCGTTCCACCAACGAGCTCTGGAGGTCGCAGCAGCAACGGCAATGTCAGCTTCGTCGAGTACCAAGACGAATAAACTGGCGGCTGCACTCAAAGCCATCGCGATCAAGCAAACGGCTGAGCCGGACAAGCCTGCGCAGCCTGTGGTAACCACAGAAGCAGTCGAGATACCGGAGGATCTGCCTGAGGACGAGACCCTGCAGACTGCTCTGTCGGCACGGGCGGAAGAAGTAGACGAGGAAGACGGCGACGCGCTGTGGGAATGGTAAATCAAGTTGTAAGATTACCTGTTCATAGCACTTGAATCCAAAGCTATGGCAGCGAGTCTGGGGCTTGGTGGCTTTCGTATCCATCTCCATTAGCGGCAGTCAGTTCGCTCTGGAGCTTACGGTTCGACGACTGAGTAGGCAGCGAAGCTGTAGATGATGACGGCGGTAGCTGCTGAACCTCAGCGTGACGCGCCGCAGCCGAAGGCGTCGACGTGTCTACGTTGTTCTTACCGGTTACGGACTGCAGCTTCTGGATGCGGTGTACACACACCATGCTCACAACCTTGGCGATGTTGTTGGACAGCATCGCGAACAGTGCGAAGCGGTTGGTCGTGCAGCCTGGGTAGTAGTCCGACGCACCGCCGCAGCTCACGATCGACACGCCGTTCTTGCCACAGAACTGGTCGTAGAACACGCGTCCGCTCACCCAGAGGCTGATCCAAATGATGTCCGTGACGATAGAAAACGCGACGGCGCCCAGCACGAGCAGAGTGAGGCGAGGGTTCTTGGCAAACCACTTGGGCGAGCAGCATAGCAGACACCACAACGCGATCGCGAAGTTGTACGACGGAAACGCCACGTACGAGACCTGCATGAGCATCGAGAACACGAGCTGCACGACGATGGAACGATGCAGCGCTTGCCACCATTTGTCCAGCACAGCGTGGGCACTCTCAGGCGAGGCTGGCGCGCGTCCGGGGCCCTTGTTCGAAGGCGGGCGGCTCATACGCATGCTCACGTCGAGGTCTTCACTCGTCGCGCTCTGTTCTTGATGTGGTCCTCTCTTCTGTTACATCCGTCCGGATGGTCTCCCATTTTAGAGCCGTGGAGTGTAACTGATCCCTAGTTGCCGCTCGACGTGGATACTCGATCCGAGACGGACCGGAGATACTCGACGTAGCGAGCAGCAGTCTTGGCGACCTCGGAGGTTTGCGCTTTGCTCCAGTAGTTCAAGACCAACACATCGAGGTATCGAAGCTGCTGGTCGTCGACTTGGCCGCTCGTCTCAGCCGCGTCACCGACGTGGCAGGTGATCCGTTGACGAGGAGACGCTGAGCTGAGCGCTTCATCTTCCGCGCGCGCGACAAAGTCCAGCGCCTTCTGCTGCTCACGCATGTCGCTCACGTCCATGCGAAGGCTCCAACCGCGAGCATCGAACCACAACGCACACACCGCGTCGTATCGCTCCAGTCGCCAGAGCAGAAGTGCCAGGTTGAACACCACTCGCTGGTCGCTTGGGTATAGCTTGCAACAATCGCGCAGAATCGTCACGGCTTGCTCGACGTCACCACGGCACACGGCCGCTACTGCGAGGTTGTTGCTCAGTTGGATATGGAGCTGCCTCAGCTCGTCGTCCTGGCCCTTCGACGCGGCTTCTCTTTCGTGTTGTTTCGTGATCAGTGGCTCGATGACTGTTCGTAAATGGACTTCACATTCGTCGACTCGCTCCAGACAGAGCAGCGCATCCGCCTTGTAGAACTCGATGACCACGTCTCGTGTGGACGTGCTTCGAGCGGCCTTTTCACACTGTGCCAGTGCTTCCGTCGGTCGATTGCACTGCAAAAGCACGTAGATGTACGACCGCAGAGCGTGCTTGTGGTGTTCGTCCGCCACGGGACGGTCTTGAATGCTCGTAAAGTACTCCTCAAACCGCTCTCGGGCCTCGGACCACCCACCTGATCGATACAAAACACCAGTCAACACACTGTGTAAACAGACCCAGCAGATCTGAGACTCACCACACGCCACGGCAGCATTTGCCATCTCCAACGCGACAGCTCCAGGATTCACTGCAGTATCCTGGCACGCAAACAACCTTGACACGTCTTCATCTGGGAACAATTCACCGGTCTCTGCCGCCTCTTGCTTGGACAGATCCTGCGTGTCCCCTACCGACGCCGTCGCTTCATTGTAGTACTCCAGCATCTGATACTGCGCGTGGCGATTGTCCATGCGCTTGAGCAGCAGCGCGTAGTTGAACATGGACGTCGCCTGGTCGAAGTCCACGTCGATGCTTCGCTCCAATGCCTCCGACGCGGCGTACAGATCTCCAGCTTGCAACGCCAGCAGCGCCTGTAGGTTGAGACTCGCGACGACGTGGTAGTTGCTGCGAACAGCCACACGAAGCTGCTCGATTGCCGCTGTGTTGTCGCTCGAGCCACTCGCGTTCTGGCTCAGCAGCACCGCGTACCAGTAGTGGACCACACCGATGGAATCCCCGAGGGATTCCTGCGTGCCCAGAGCCACTGCTTCCTTCACACACGTCAACGCCTTGCCGGTATCTCTTCTGATGACAGCGTAGATAAGTCCCATCGTGAATAGCGGCCACGCGGCGGCAGCGCTGCGCTGTGTAGTCGTGACGATGGTGTCCAGCAGTTCAATCGCCTCATGATGACGAGTCGGAAGGTCGCGTCGCAGCCAACACAGTGACAGCAGAAGCCCCACATCCGCCCACGCAGCACTCGCTGGCTGCACAGTCAATATAACGTCGCTGAAGAACGCCAATACACGCGTGTAGGCGCCTCGTAGGAGCGTGGGATCCACGCCAATGGACTCAGATGTTGATGAGGAGGCTGCGCTGGACGTTGTGACGTCGCTCGTGGAGCTGCTGCTACGTAGAGTATGGTACGACGTCATCACCGCGTCTTCAAGTATGAAAGCGCAGTCATTGAGACGCTTGTCTTGATGCCGTTTGTCCTCGTGAAGCCGCTGAAGCACGCTTCGAACTCCCTTCGCCACCACCAACGCAAGTACTGCGAGCCACTTCTCGCCGCCCACAGAGCGTATTACAGCCAGCGCCTTGGCTGACACTTGTGCTCTAATCTCGCGCGCCTTCTTCAATACTTCATTCACCGCCAAATCCTCTACATCCCGCTCAAATGCGGCGAGCACTTCCTCCATGCCGCCGACCATTTCCATTTTCCCACCACGCGCCATTTTTTGCCTTCAGGTTACAGCGTAACCAGGTACCCCATATCAAGTTCCAATAAAGTTAACCACCGTAACCCTCTTGTATAAGGTTACGTCGTACCCTCGTAACGGATACTCACCCCATACGTCACCTCATCGTGACGTCAGGAGGCATTGAAGTGAATCCGCCAAAGGCGAAGGAAACCACCACCGGACAACTTCTCTTCTTCATGACCATCCCCGTGCTGGGCCGCGTGGCGTTCTTCTGCGGCGTCTTCACGCTGCAGTGCTGCGTCACCGTACTGGGCAACATCGCGCGCGACTCGATCTTCCTGCGCTCGTACCACGCGTCCAGCATCTCGGCTCTCACGTTGGTGCTGTCGCTGTCCACGGCCTACATCCTCACGGCCGTGAGCCAGTTCATCGCGCGGTTAGTACAGCAGAATGTCGCGCCTGGCGTGGTCTACGCCGTGATCCCCACGGGGCTGGGCGCCGGCATGCTGCTGCTGGCGTTCACGTCGCTGTACGCGCCGTGGTTGGCGCGCGCCACCGCCGTCGTCATCTACATTTGGCTCGAGCTCGCGGCGCAGTTACTCACAGGACAGTTCTGGGATCTGTGCGCCAAGGCGTTCGACGTCGCGCAGTCCAAGAAGTTCTTCGGGTACGTTTTTATGGTCAGAGTTAATGCTGGGTTACGTTTCTGATCTATGCGAAGTAATGCGTAGATTCATCACGTTTGGAACGACCTTCGGCACGCTGCTCGCGAGTCTGGTGGTGCTGCCGACGATCCAGAAGCGTAACCTGCCGACTGAGTATAACCTGGTGGTCGGTGGCGTGCTGCTGTTTGCGATCGCCGGTGTTTTCCTCGTGAGTGCCGGCCAGTTTGCCCAGCGTACTGTTACCAAAACCCCTGCGAGACCCCCAAGCCCGAAGCAGACGAAGCCTGGCAGTGCCGATCCGAAGAACGGCAAGAGCGTGGTGTCCATCACGACTGAGATCCAGGCGCGCACGTACCTCAAGCACATTTGCTTCTTTGACATGCTGGCCACCGTCATGCGCGTGCTCGTGGACAACCGCACGCTGTCGATCCTGTCGCGACAGGACGACGAGAAGCTGGTTAAGGCGTCGCTCACGCAGGTCAACAGCATCCAGAGCTTCATCATGATCCCCATGCAGCTCGCGTCCGGCCCGTTCTTCACGCACTTTGGCGTCATGTACGGCATCGCGCTGCTTCCTGTCTCGGTGTTTCTCTTCGGCGCAGCGGCCGCGTCGTCCGCGTCCACCAACAACGTCATGATGCTCGTGTTCAGTCGCGCGCTGTACAATGCCGTGTCGCTCGCGGTGTTCAACCCCGCGCGAGAGCTGCTGTGGCTGCCTTTCAACGCAGGAGAACGCTCGCGATTCAAGGGCTTCGTGGCCGGTCCGTTCCGCTCGCTGTCTCGAGTCTTCGGCGCCGTGCTATCGATTTTCCTCACGACGTCGCTCGTCACGCAGCTTTTTGGTCGTTCTTGCATGAGGTGAGTCGTGCCTGGCATTCTGCTCAAACTGTGATGATTCTAACAGCTTGCTTCGTATTCTAGCGTGCTCATGATGGCGGTGGCCTTGGCGTGGGCGGTGGATGCAATGGCAGCACGCAAATCCTACGCTGCAGAGTTTTACGCATCGCTCAAGAAAGGCTACTTGGATTTGTCGTCTCCACTGGTGGACTTTACGCCTGATCAGGTGCGTCTCCAGGATTGATGCTGTGGTAATTTTGGTAACAGAGACTGACTCCGTGTGTGAATGATTTTGTAGCTCGCTCTTGTGAAAGAAACTCTGGTGTCGGGTGCCCAAAACCAGATCAATTATGTGCTCAGCTCGCTGTCTCATGATCACGTCGGGCATTTCTCTCAGGTAAGGAACGATCTGCGCAATGAATGGCTGCCACAGTCCACTCACGGCTTTTCACTTGATTATGTAGGAACTGCGTGCGCTGTTCCACAAGCAAGACAGTGACAACAACGCCGCGACTCCTCTCCACACCAAGTTGAGGCTGCTGAGTCTCCACACGGCAGCAAAACGGCGATTCATTTTGCAAAGCGAGGAGTCGCTTTTTGAACCGGACGTTGCCAACATGCCGCAGTCGGGCATTTTCAACGGCATGGATCTGATGATGCTGATCAAGGACAAGTCTGCATTCGTACCCCGCCAGCTTCGAGTCGCTGCTATTCTCGCGTGCGGATATGAGAAGTACAACGTCGAAACCAAGGACAAGTGTACCGAGATTCTCAAGCAAGTCCTGCAAAACCCCGAGGAAGACCGATCGGCAGTGGTGTGCGCTGCTGTGGCTTTGCTTCGGTTGTCCGATTGGATGGACGAAGAAGCAAACATCATCTTGCAGCGCCTTCTCCATGAAGACAAAGATCAAGACTCACGCGTCGTCTGCTTGAAGATCGTGGGTCGGGAGCTGCCAGAAATGCTCGGAGATGGTTATCTCGTCTATCTGCTTCATCATGCCTCGCCACAAATCGTCCAGGCAGCAGTGGAGTGCTGCTCTAACAGCACTCGCAACTCTAAGATGCTGATCCCAGCTCTCATGAAGCACTTGTCCAACTCGTCGCTGCGTTCTCAGATCGTCGCGGCGCTCAAGTGGTTCGAGCCAGCAGCAACGTGGGCAACTCTCACTCAGTATGTCGAGTCGTCGCTGCGTCTGTCAAGTGTTGGCCCTCAACATCCACGAGATGCCCACCTGGACCGACGAGAAGTCTTGGCGGGTGCCCTCAAGGTCTTAGAAGCGATCCAGGTCCCTTCAAAGGACAAACTTGATCTACTCCTTCATCTGATCAAGAGCATCACAATCGTGGACTCACCGGCCGAAGTCACGTCTGACGCATCAGCAAGTGAGAAGGATACCGTGGCTCCTGGTCGTCGATACAACGACGCACTGTTCCGTCTCTTTGGTCCGGACGCCTTCGTCGAAGAATTGGTCGTGGACTCGCTGCTCACGCTGGTACGTACACTATCTGCTTCGGCTGCAGACACGACTTCTAACCTACCCAATCGTTCTGCAGCTTTCTTCGTGTAATGCGAAGACTATCCAAGAGTATTCCCGTGAATTGAACCATCTCCACGCCGCACTGGATGCGAAGATCCAGGAGGCATACGAGATGCGCCACGTCATGCGGCTATTCTACGAGATCTGTCCAGCTACAGCGACTAATATCGAGGAAACCTCGCCTCTGCTGCTGCAGCACGTGGAGCACAGCTTGAAAGACACGATTCGGATCCTGCTCAAGCTGCTCTCGACAGGATTCCCGAAAGAGTTCAGTGTATCTGTGATCGTGGAGGGCATGCAGTCGGATGCTCCTCAAGTGCACTCAGCGATTCAAGAGGTGCTCGAAAACTTGCTACCATCGGCGTACAAGAACAAGGTTCTGCCTTTGCTGTTCCCAGGCTCTTCGTCCAAGGCGACATCAAAGGTAAGAGGAGATTGCTCTGTCGTGGAAGCCATGCTATCATTCTGACTGTTTGTCGTGCTTTGTTTCCTGAAGATCGAAAAGGAGATCAACGAACACTTCGGTGGCAGGAATGGAGTCGGCCTTCTTCTGGACACGATGCGCTGCAAGAAGCAGCACGCCGAGTTGACGTGTCTTGCGTTGCAGTACTTTCTTCATATCGCCGAGAACCACGCGAGCTTCTTGAGTGATGATTACAAGCGCGTATTCGAGCATGAAATTCTGCCGCATCTCATCCATGGCGACCTCACGCGTGAGCTTCTTGTCGAAGTGTACTACAGGTGAGCCAAATATGTGAGTAGGCCGTGTGTGGGACGCGTAGCTGATAACTGAGTTTGTGCATGCATGATAGTCGGCGCCACGTACTGCCGTACGAGACTTTGTCGGCGTTGGATGAGCAGGAGCCGCCACTTCTCTCAAAGATTGCGGTAAGCACACTTTCCTCGTCGCCACTTTGTGATGCTCTCGTGCTGACTTTGATGCTATTGCTTTTGCAGATTGCGAACTGCCTACGCGTATCGTCACTGTTCGAGAACGTGTGTGCGATCGGAATCCTCCGAGTTCTGTCGCACCACTTCGTTCCGGTTGCGATAAAGAAAGGAGAAACGTTTATCAAGGAAGGAGAACTCGGTATGTTAGCTGAATTTGCTACTGTCAGACTCGCACGAAACTGAGATGGTGTTGCTGTGTGGTAGCGGCGGCAATGTACGTGATCGCCACGGGCACTGTTCAGCTTCACAAGGAACGGCGCATCCTCGCAGAAGTCGGCCACGGCACGTGCGTGGGCCAGGCAGCCTTGTTGCGCCACACACTCCACGAAGGCAACCACATTGCCTCGGCTACGGCAGTCACCGATTGTATTCTTCTCCGTGTGGAACGATCGGATTTGACGGCGCTGATCAACGAGACGCCGCGCGTCTCCAGAGGCGTGCTCAATGCGGTTGCATCTTCACTACGTTGGCTCTACTTTGAGGTAAGTGCTTCATCAACACTTCCGAGTGGATATCACGCTAACCAGGCATTGTCATTCACAGCCAATGGACGTCCTGACTCATTCCGGCAGCCTGCCTCGACGTGACCACCGTCGCCAATCAATCGTGTTGAGCCCAAGCACTAGCATGGAAGGAACCGAGAATATGCTACAGCGAACGGCGTCGATGAGCTCGAGCATCAAGGCGGCTATGTCCGTTGATCGCGCCACCAAGTCTTTCCTCTTCAGCGTCGGTCGTTCGCGAAGCTCGGAGCCTGTCGCCCCGCTTTCCATGCCCGGGACAAGACTTCGCAACCGCAGTTTCCAAATGCTCACGGGGCAGCGCCGACGATCGGATGTGGTCATGTCGAGAAGTGCACTCGGACTGGCGGAGACGACCGACTATTCGACGTTTGAGAAGTCGATCCACTTGAAGGGGTCCCAGCTCATGAAGAAACTGGACGACGACAAGGTAAGAACCCTACTCAGCGATGGCTGTCTCACACGTTACAGCTCATGACGTTATTATCGCGTTCTTAGGTCTCACTTGTCGCTCAGCTGGCGAAAGTCATAGCGTTGGACCACGGCGAAGTATTGTACACGGATGGGTCACCGTCCAACCATGTCTACATCGTTCTTGAAGGAACGATCACGATCTTCAAGCAAGATTCGTCGCCTTCGGGCATGCCAGCTCTCCCAACGCAGGAGCTACGCCACGGCGAATGCTTTGGAGAAGAGGTGAGCCATTTTCAGCTTGGTTATGGACTCTTCATGGAAGGTTACTGATGATTTTGTCTGGATATGCAGTCATTTGTCGAGAACACGACGATGCACGGAGACGCCACGTCTTTAGGACGCACCACGATCTTCAAGATCCCGACGAAAGAGCTCATCGATCTCAGCGAGCTCCACCCGGACCTGATGCAAGTCATTCTCGCGTGGCTCGCAGACAAACTCGCCAAGGCCACCGACTCGATGCTCAGCGTCATCCTTTCGCCAACTGCGGCATCACCCAAGACGGACTTTTGGGACGGATTGAGCGACGAAGAAGAAGTCGTTACGCTGTTCCGCCAGTCAGCAGATGCCTCAATGCTCACCAAGAGGTCACTCAAGTCCCGAGCAGAGACAGACTAGCCGGGTAGCAGCAACATCGGTGCGTACGTGTAATTCCATACAAAAACAGTCTGGCATCTTCCCTGCATGAGTTGGTTGCTGGACTCTTTGTGCTCACGACCTCGCGAGCAGTTGGAGCTCCTCGTATACAGGTAGCATGTTGATCATAAACTGGGCGAGATCGACGTGGCTCTTCGCTGGGACCAGAGAGGTCCCATAGTGCTGCACGGAGCCAGCGATCTGCACCAGCACACCACTCAGTCCAAGTTGCACGCACCTGGCGGTAATCACGACGTCCAAGCTGTTGGCAGAACTACGCGCGGTGAACGGACTCACTGGAGGAGAGGCGCTGTCTGCTACCTTGGATTGTGCAGCGAATGCGATCACACACGGATCGTCACACGTCTCCACTGCGATCTGCCAGCACTGCGCGCCGTCGCGACTGTAATCCTCCATCGAGTCAACCAGGACAAGGGACTTGACCGTGCCGACTTCGATTTGGATGACCCGCTCGACCACAGAGACACACGACGTATCGGATTCGAACACAGGAGTCGCATCCAGCACCGTCGGCGCGAACGTGCGCAAGATATCGTCGTATTGGAGCGATTTCCAGATCGCCGTCGCGATGTTTGCAGCTGAAGCCCCAAGCAGCACGCGACTCGCACGGAACG
The DNA here is from genome assembly GCA_023336355.1 of Pythium dissotocum. Classification (NCBI taxonomy): domain Eukaryota; phylum Oomycota; class Peronosporomycetes; order Pythiales; family Pythiaceae; genus Pythium; species Pythium dissotocum. Next base: position 14,542 of record JAADWY010000466.1, read on the forward strand.
TGAGCAATTTGCTGTCGAGATTCGCACCGATCGTCCACCCGCGAGTGTCAAACTGGACGGCAAAGTCGCACGCTGGGTCGGCGAACTCATCCAGCAGCAGGCGGGCGTTGGTTTGTGACATGCTCACGAATGTGTGCACGTGCTTGGCGATCAAGATGGACGAAAAGATCTTGCCCGCGGCATCCTCTTGCCACTCGTCAAGCGTCGACAAGTCTCGCTGCACTTCCTGCGGGTCCTCCGCCACGCTTGAGCTCACCGTGTCTTCTTTGGATTCCTCCTCCTCATCGTTGTCCGGCCGGTCGCGCGCGTCCAAGTTTGGATGACGGAGTGCAAAATCGAGCAACGGCGCCGACACCAAGAGCTTCTGCAGATCGTCCATCCAGCGGTGGTGCGCCTCCAGCTTGGTTTGCAGGAACTCGATGCGTTTCTGCGTCTTGAGAACGTCCTTCGCGGTCTTCTCCACTTCGACGCCCACCTGCATCTTGTCCAACGACGCCTTAACCTCGGCGATCTCGTGCCGCACTGCGTTGAGCTGCTTGGAACACAGCGCGTCTTCACGCTTCCTCGATCGCCTGTTCGACGGCTGCACGTTTCGTTCTTCCACGGGCGGGATGTCGGTGATATCCGGAGGGTCGGCCATGAGAGCATCCACGCTCGACGCCTTCTCCTCCTCTTCATCGTCACTCGCCATGCCGCCGCCTTCGTAGTTCACTGGGCCGTCCATCTTCTTCCAGTGCTTCTTCACGAATCGTCTTCTGAGGCAGTCGAAAGGAACCGGCCTCTGTGAGACAAGGCTGACACTCGCGCACGCCGGGTCCCGTTTTGCTTATTCGCCGCCTCGCACATCGTCAGTTTTCATTTGTCATCGAGCATCGTCCCGAAACCACGATGATGAGCTCTAGTCTACTCCTCGCTGCCTTCGTCTCGGCTGCGTTTCTCAGCTGCATGGCCGCGTACGAGTTCTCGGGGGACTGGACGGTCGAGATGCCGCTGCCGTACTCGTGGAAAATCGCGCAGGCGTTTCTTGACGCCCATAACGAGCGTCGTGCTGTGCCACCGCAGATCGCCGCCGACATGCGCAAGCTCAAGTGGAACGCGACGCTCGCGTTACAAGCTAAGAGATTCGTTCGCAAGTGCTCAATTGACCTCGACACACTCAACCACACAGTCGGGCAGTTGGTCTTCGCCGGCGGATCCCACGAACTCAACGTGGACAAGGCTAACGAGACACTGTTCGCGTGGGTCGAGCGCGACTTGGTGACCCACCGAATGGACGAAGAAGGCCACATGGAACTCCACTATGCCTCGCAGGTGCTGTGGGCCGAGACCTCGTCCGTGGGCTGCGCGTCGCACTGGTGTCCCAACCAGATCAAGAACACTAGCAAGGTCGTGGGCGTGCTCACGGCCTGCAACTACTACCCACCAGGCAACTACCCAGACCGCAAGATCTTCAAGATCGGGCAGCCGTGTACGCGGTGCTCGGACGAGTTCGTCTACTGCGACAACACGATGTGCACGCCCGAGCGCCCAACGTACGCGTCGCGCTACCAGCCCATCGATCCATCGATTCCATGATGTTGATGACCGCCTTTCCCGCCACCGAAAGTTTGTAGCCATCTTTGTTTTGTGTTTGTAACCACACTAGCTGGCTGGAGATGAATCAAATACCAGTTAAGAACTCAGAAACGCCTATTATCCCTCCGTGGGCCACTATTTGATTTTTCATCCTGCTGCTGCAGTTCCCGACCCACATTCTGGTCATCACTTTTGAATGGCATCGCTGGGAAGCCACTGACTGAGCAGCTCCTGGTCCGCGACGACGTCTCCTACGCCATGTACGTGCGCTCTCCGCCGCTCTACGCGCGCACGCGCCCTCCCACCACCTTCGGGCACGTATTAACGTCACTTTTGACGTCTTTTCTCGTAGATTTCCCATCGAAATCCGCCCATTTCTCGAGTCTTCTTCACACGTTTCCACTACCTCAGTAACCATGGCGCACACCGTCGCAGAGTTTGAGATGGCGGTGCTGTGCGCGTTCCAGTACGCCGGTGCGAGCCTCGCTGACCAGCACGCGCAGTCGCTAAAGCAGCAGGCCGAGACGTACTGCGCGCAAGTCAAAGCCAGCGCCTCTGGCTGGCGGCTCTGTCTCGAGCTCTTCGCCGTCACAACCCACGACCAGGCCAAGTTCTACGCGCTGCAGACGCTGCAGGCGCTGCTCACCGAGGGCATCGCCGACGACGGCGTCGCCACGCAGCTGCGCGTGGAGCTGCTCACGTGGCTGCGTGCGAACGTGGCGTTTGTGGAGCAGACGTCGCCCTTTCTCAAGACCAAGCTCGCCGTCGTGGTCACGCTGTTGATCAAGCGCGACTACCCAGACCGCTGGCCCAGCGCATTCACGGAGCTGCTGGCGCTGCTGCCCATGGGCGCGTCCATGGTCGAGATGTACCTGCGCATCCTCACGGAGATCAACACGGAGATCGTCGAGTTCGACGCCTCGCGCACGCAGGCCGAGGCCGCTGCGAATATGCGGATCAAGGACGCCATGCGCGAGAGCTCGACGATGGCCGACACGTTCGATGCCATCTACAACGTGCTCGTGAACGCCGATTTGAGCGGCGTGATGATGAACCTGAGTATCAGTGCACTGGAGACGCTCAAGCGGTACATCTCGTGGGTCGATATTGGGCTCATCGTCAACGACAAGTTCATTCCGTTGCTGTTTACGATGCTGCAAAAGTCGGCGTCACTGCGGTGCCCAGTCGCCAACTGTCTCTTTGAGATCATCGACAAGGGCATGACGCCGGAGAAGAAGCTCGCGTTGATCTCACAGCTCAACCTGCTCGAAGTGCTGCCGCAACTGCCGATCCAAGACGAAGAAGAGTTCGCAGTTGAGGTCGCGGAGATCGTCAACGGCATTGGACTCGAGCTCATCGAGTGTATCGATGCGTTCCGCCACCAGCACAACGCGCCCATGATGGCCCAGGCCAGCACGATGCTGTGCCAGTTGATGCCGCTCGTGTGGGATCTGTTCGCCCACGAGACCAAGAACGTGTCGGAAGAAGTGTTTGAGGTCGTGAACTCGGTCGGCACGCTGATCCGAGCCGAGTCGGAAGGACCGACCGCCGGCGCCGACGAGATCTTCCAGCCCACGGCGTATTTGCCGCAGATCCTGCACGGCATCTACCGCCAGACGCGGTACCCGGAGGACGACGACGACACGGACGAAGCCGAGTTCGAAGAGTACCGTCGCAGTCTGTACAAGATCTACGTCAACATCACGCGCAAGCGGCCACTTGAGACGCTCGGCTTCCTGTCGAACCTGTCGCAGGAGATGCCCATGCAAGTCCAGCACATCGACCCACGTGACGTCGAGTCGTTCATCTCGCTAGTGCACCGCTACATGGAAGGCGTTGCTGCCATGAAGGCCAAGAAGGAACTGGAGCTGCCCAGCAGTCCACTCACAGCCATCGTGATCAAGATCCACGCCAATATGATCGCTGCCGTGACGCTGCCGGGCAACCACGTGATCGACTCGAAGGTGCTGCTATCGTACTACGATCTCTCGCAGCGCTACAGTCGCGTGCTGCAGAACCAGTCGCAGCTCATCCCGGCGTTGCTCGAGATGATGTTCGGCGTGAACGGACTCACGAACGTCCACGCGAACGTGCGCTCGCGCGTGTGTTACCTGTGTCTGCAGCTCGTCAAGGCCATCGGACTGTCAGTGCACCCGCACGTCGAGAGCATTCTTCGCGCGTTGGTGCCGCGGCTCGTGATTCCGGACAACGAGGACGCGCAGAGCCAGAAGAACGACCCGACGTTCATCCCGTACGACGACCAGGTCTACCTGTTTGAACTTGCCGGCCAAGTGATCGCGTCGATCGTGGCGGCAACGGAGACCATGGAGATCAAGTACCAGTACACCAAGATGGTGCTGGAGCCGCTGGTCTCTGCGCTGAATGATTCGCTGAACGCGCTCGCGAACGGCACGAAGCAGGAAGAGCAAGTGGCGGACCACTGCGGCAAGCTGCTGAACGCGATCGCCAACGTGTCAAAGGCGTTCAAGAGCGTGAATTCGATGGCCAACCAGCAGGAGTTGTTCACGTCCGTGCTGAATGGGACGGCCTTCGTACTCCGCACGATGCCTCGCCACCGCAGCGTGAGGTCCAAGGTCGTGTTCGCGCTGCACCGCTTCATCGCCATTCTAGACAGCGAGCACTTGCTGTCGAACGTGTCGGAGATTCTTGAGAACCTCATGTTTGGCTGTGAGTCGGTGGATGTGCTGGAGGTCGTGCAGCTGCTGGACCAGTTGATTATCCGGTACAAGGAGGCTCTCTTTCCGTTCTTCGACCAGTTCACGATGCCCTTCGTGCAGCACTTGTGTTCGATCATGCCGCCGCGCAATGCGTCAGCCGACAGTGAGACCAAGGACGAGCCGCAGCTCGAGCGCGAGTCCGTGCAGAAGTATCTCTACATGTTCCTGCTCCATATGTCGCAGCACAACTTGTCGGGCGTGTTTGTGAGCCAACGCAACGTCGCGCAGCTGGATAACGTGCTGCTGCTGGTGCTGGAAGGCTGCGCCGACGTGACCGACACGAACACGAACCGCGCGTGCTTCACGATTGTCCACGAGCTCGCGTCGCGCTGGCTGCTGTCGCCCACGCCGCCCGCAGAGCTCACGCCCGAGATCAAGAGCCGCTTCACGCAGGTGGTGGTCGAGCGCTTCACGCCGGCCATGTTCGCGATCGGCAAAAAGCACCACTTCGAAGTGCACGACGCGCAGTCGGCGGCCGTGATGAAGGAGATCCGCACGCTCCACGAGGTGCTGCTCAAGGCGCTGGGCGACGAGTTCCCTCGCTATCTGCAGGACGTGTGTCTGCCGTCGCTCGGGTGTTCGCCAGAACTCGCGGCGTCGTACGCACAGCAGATCGCGACGGGCGACGACAAGATCATCCTGAGTGTGTACAAGCAGTTTGTGAGCCGCATGAAGTAAACGCCACCGACACCACTCGCCTGTACACGAAGAAAGGATGCAGCGAGACGAGGAACACGTGAGTTATATGGGCAAAGCGATAGAAAGAAAAGGCAACAAACGTAGTATTGGTGGTTTGTGAAAGATTTGTAGCCATCCATCTCGCTGGCTTCATCAATGATTGCATTTCCACAAATCAGAAGCCTTGAGAGCTTTTTTCAGCCAATGAACAGCCGTGTTCGAAAATATACCTGGACCTCCAGTGCTTCGAATTTTCGGGCGAACTTCTTTTCCGACAGTCCGCTGACGCAGGTGCTTGGGTAGGGGGCTTTGCATACTGCAGTTTGCAATGCTGTGGCCTGTGTGTGTGGTTAGTACAGTGCTTGCTCACGTGGTGTCTTCAGCGTTTGTCAACGATACGATCGCCACACATCACGGTACCTCTAACTTAGTATAACTTGTCAAATCCCATAGTTCATCAATGCTAATTGCCTGACGTGACCTAAACGCCATGAATGTGGGATTGGCAAAACCTCGTATATTCGATATTTGTACTACGGTGACGTGGTACAGACGGGGCGCCAGCTAGCAGTGGATCTTCTATTGTTGACAGGGCAACTGGAGCTCCTCATCACGCGCGAGCTGGACAGAGAGAAGACCCTCACAATTCCGAGGGTGCTCACAGCCACCGCAATAGGCAGCCTCATTTCCGAATCGCCGACCTCAAGCGCAAGACCTCAAGTCCTCCACTACGGCATCTATACAATGATCAAGACAAGTGTGCTTGTGGCTGCCTCTGCCGCTGCGCTGCTCGTGACGCAAGTGGACGCACGCGCCGAGTTCGTGACTCGCATTCCGAACGGCGCCAACGTCAACGGCGTCGAGGCATTAGGCCACAAGGACGGCACGGGCTCGAGTGACGCGCTCAACACGTTCGGCGCAGCGTTTGAAAAGGCCGGCAAGAAGTGGACGACGGCGCTGTGTCAAGCTGACTCAGACGGCGACGGCCAGACCAACGGCCAGGAGTTAGGCGATCCGTGCTGCGTGTGGACGTCCGGAGGAACACCCAAGTTCACGAGCGGCGTCTCGCACCCAGGCGACTCCACGAAGACTGTGGACGCGACTGTGTTGGCCAGCAACGCGTGCTCGTCCAGTGGTGCCTCCAACTCGACGGCTACGGCCACAACGGCTCCAGCGACAAAGACGGCAGCTCCAACGGCCAGCTCTAGTGCGAGCAAGATGAAGGTGGCGACGGCGGCGGTGGTGGTGACGTTCGCGGCCGTTCTCACAAAGTGGTAGATCCCATAGAAGATCTGGAGCCGGTTCAGTTCAGTAGACTCCACTGCAAAGTCATGTACATGTATCGTTGCCGTTTCTACCTCTCGCGAAGCAACAGTTCCACAACTCGTCGTTGGTCAGCTAGAATCAAACGGAGAGGAAAGTCACACGTCAGCGTGGCTTTTCGATCGAAGTGGCTACATCTGAAGTTATTCAGCCAATCATAGGATTTCAGTGTACGGTTTTAGCCAATCCGAATTAGGATATGTCACTGTTCGATCCTGTTCACTCAGTGCTCAGCCCACGCCAGGTGACAACGAGAGCATCAATGTCGCCGCCGAATGCGAAGAGCCTGGCGCTCTACCGGCTCATCCTGCGCGCGAGCCGTCGTCTGGAGCCTGAGGCCAGGGAGCACTACCTGCGCTTTACACGATCGGTGCGTTTTTAGCTCTAAAAATGAGCCTAAAATACGTCAATTTCATGCTAAAAGGACGGCGCTTTTGACCTGCAGGGCTACGTTGCCCACGCCGACGAGGAAGACGAAGAGCGCATCGAGGAGATCGTCACGCGCGCCGAGCAGGACGTTGACTGGATCCTGCGCAAGTACACTGGCCACGGCCTCCACGACCCCCCCGCAACGTCCTCCAAGTCCAGCAGTAGTTAAGAACCGTTATGATGTATGCTCCTAACTGAACTTCGTTCGTTATACCTTCGTGCAACATTTCTTGTGCTCCAATTTTGGAAAGCCACGCTGTGTGATCTTCCACAATCGCACTCGTTAGCGTCATCACCAACGCGACACCATAATGGTCGCTTCCGGGCGTGCTCCTGGTCGCTGTATGCACGCTACGGCCTCCGTACTCACGCTGCTATATGTGCTGAGTCTTCCTGTGTCCGCTGTGGTGCCCACGGGCAGCATCGCCTTCCAGTTGCACCACCAGTCGTCGCCGCAGTTCGCGTCTCTGCTTGGAAGTCCGAGCCACGACGCCGGATGGGGCGTCTCGCTGCCGCAGATCCAGAACTCGCGCTGGAAACACATCCACATGCAGGCGCTGGACGCTGTGGATCCATTTGGCTGCAGTCCGTACGCGCTGCCGCCTTTCCCCATGCCCATGGGCGTCAGGACGGACCCGTACAAGGCGCTCGTGGTCGTCGACCGAGGCAACTGCTCGTTCCTCCAGAAGACGCAGCTCGCCATGGCCGCAGGCGCACGCGGCGTGATCATCCGCGGCTCGAAGAAGGCCGTGTACGACTCGGTCATGAGCCAGAACAAGACCAACACCACAAGCACCAGTGAGGCCGCTGATCCACTAGGACCCAAGCCCGTGTTTGAGTACGACTGTGCCAATGGAGAGGCCTTTGTGGCCCGCAAAGCCGAGCCAGCGTGGGCCACGGACGACGCCAAGTGTGCTACGAACCCTCTGTGTGAGTCGCGCGTCTGTGTGCTCACTGGTGAGGAAGATACGGCCAAGGGAGGCTTCCAGGTGTGTTGTCTGTGGGATACCCCCGTGCTCATGGGCGTGGGCAACCGCACTTATGCGAAGAACGTGTCCGTGCCGGTTGTGTACGTGACGATCGCCGACGGCAAGCAGCTCGAGCGTTCGTGGATGAAGTTCCCGCAGCTGCTCGTGCGCACTTTTGCCCGAGAGATCCCGTTGATCGACGCGTCGTCGCTGTTATTGTGGGTTATCGGTGTTGCGACGGCCGTAGCAGCCGCCTATTACTCAGCCTCAGCAGAAAGAGATGCGTACAAGTGCCGTACGGACCCTGAATACTTGGTCATGCGTCAGCAGCAGCAACTGGAGAACAACCACAGCCACCGAGACGAGGACTTGCGTGAGGACATGACGTGGGAGATTGATGGGAAGACGGCCGTGGGGTTTATTGTCGGAGCCGCACTGTTTCTCACGATCTTCTACTACATCAAGGTCGTGCAGTTGATTCCTGTGCTCTTCGCACTCTCTGCGACGGGTACGTTCACGCAACTCGTGACGGCACCGCTGTTTCAACTGGCGTGTATTCCAGCGGTCAAGTCGCGCCAAGTGTTCATCCCTGTGCTCAAGGAGACCTGGCCGCTGTCGGAGCTGCTGGGGCTGATCGCCAGTGCGACGCTGGCCATCGTGTGGTTTGTACACCGCCGCACGGCCTGGTACTTGCAGGACGTCTTCGGTATCTCGCTGTGCTTCATCTTCCTGCGGACGGTGCAGCTTCCGAGCCTCAAAGTCGCGAGCATCTTGCTGTCGCTGGCGTTCTGCTACGACGTGTTCTTCGTGTTCATCTCGCCGCTCGTGTTCGGCAGCAGCGTGATGGAAGACGTCGCGACGGGCGGCCCGGCAGCCTACACGCGCAGCGACTACCCGGGCATCGACTTCTGCGAGCGGTACCCGAAGTACGCGCCGTGTATCGACCCGGAACCCATGCCCATGCTGCTCGTGTTGCCTCGGTTCCTCAACTGGCTCGGCGGTGTGAGCATGCTGGGCTTGGGGGACATCATCCTCCCAGGACTGCTGCTCTCGTACGCGCTGCGATTCGACTATTCCACGCAGTCGCTCGGTGAAAACTACTTCCGATCCGTGTGTATCGGCTACGCTGTGGGCCTGGGTATGGCCAACATGGCCGTCAACATCATGCAGGTCGGCCAGCCAGCACTCATGTACTTGGTGCCGACGTGTCTGGGCACGATCATCGTGCAATCCAAGTGGAACGGCGACTTCAAGGCCATGTGGCTCGGCCTCGGCACGAAAGACGGCGATATCGACAAGCGGTACGAAGCCGAGCAAGGCCATGGGCCTGTCGTGGTGTTGAGCGAAGGCCCCCACGACCAGGCGCCGCTGCTGGGGCCGTCGCGGCCTGGAGTCGTCTAGACTGTTATTCCCAGACACTGAATGCATATGCGGTTTGTATCATTTCTCAAGCTCACGAAGCGACGCGACGGTTGATCATTTTACCAACAGATCCAAATTAAAAATGCCAGCGCTGCACGTGGTCGGCGAGATCGTGGGAGCGAGTGGATTGCGGCCTCGTGACGCGTTTTCCCTCGCGCACTGGCTGGACTTGCTGTCGTTGCATCCGTCCTCGAAGAAGAACTTCTTCTGCCGCTGGCAGCTCCACATCCGCGACTTCTCCTCGTCGGCAGACAAGAGTGGCTCGTGGTGCGACTGGCAAGTGCTTCAAGGTGATACCCAGGGCCAGACGCAGGCGCACGCATGGTCTCCGATAACGCCCGTAGCGGAGACCATCACCATGAGCTCCTCTCGTAGACCTGCTCGTGCTGCGGGAGATGAGACCGACCAAGAAGAGGACGGCCCGAGTGACTCGCTACTCGAGCTGGACACGCTGTGGAGCCACCCAATCGACTTGCACCTCGCGCTCCCACTGGACGTCGGCTCGCTACCCATGGCATGGCCCTGCTTCGAGTTCGAAATTTGGAGTCTTGACGAGTTCCACCATGAACAGCTAGGTACAGTGCCTACTCTAATTGGCAGGCGAAGGCTTGGCTGACTGAAGAGTGTTGCATTTTGTAGAGGGAACTGCTTCGATCATGCTGCCGCTTGCTCAGCAAGAGTTCTTTGTAGATCTTCCGATCATAAAGCTATCTCCAGAATCAGCACTTGGGTCGTTGGGGCTTCCCGAGGCGAGCTGTGAGCCGGAGGACGACGTGCTTGACGACGACCTTGTCGGGTCGAGTGCTGGGACGCTGTACGTGCGAGTAGCTGTGATCCAGCACGGCTTTGTCGAGAAAGGTGTCATCTCTTAATCAAATGCTACCAAGGATTATGAGCTACTACTTGATCTTTTACCTAGGGCTTCTTGTGAGAGTTTGAGCAGTGGATGTGATCCAGTGTGAGCTCTATCGAGAAGAGCTAGCAGTACTTTCCCAGAGTATGGAGCTTAATATCAGTCGGCGCAAGTCCTATTACTACCAGAGAGACCATGAAAATGAACAAGAGAGACTTTGGAGTAAGGGTATATGTTGAGGCTTTGTACATTACTTCAACATGATCGAAAATATGAAAACGTAAAAGCGCAAGGGAGAAGTGTAAAGCTAGCAAGAAACAGCGGTGACCCGATGGCCATCTCTCTTTCCTTCGCTCGGTTCGTCGCCATTACCTTGTGGCTTCACACGAAAGGAGGCACTTCGCACGCGTTGAAAGTACCGACGGAGCTTCTGAAAGACTCGACGCGATCCGACGACATAAATGCTTCGCACGGGGGAGAGGAACAGCTTCGATTAGCTTAGTTCTCCTGCTTGAGGCACACGTTCGCGACCCAGTCGATGGCGTTCTCGAAGTGCGGCGCCTGCTCGTAGACTCCGTACCAGCCGAACTAAATAACACCCAGAAAAACAATGGTCAGCAAATAACCATCATAGACGAATCCACCAGAGTAGAGATCACGGTACCTTGTTGGCGGCCTGCTCGATACAGTCGTCCATTCGCTTGACCTTGGCGGACAGCGACTCGTACTCGGCGGCAGCCTTAGCGATCACGTCCTGCAGGTACTTGCTCTCGGTCTCAAAGTGGTCCGCCAGCTTCTGGTGGAACTCCTCCTTGGTCATGTGGTTCTTGTCATCGACTGGAGTCTCCTCGTCATCATCGTAGCCTCCCAGTTTCTCAATGATGTCCTTGATATCATCACCGCTGGTCGGTGCCTCAGTGGAGGCTGGCTCGCCTGGGTAGGTCGGCTCCTCTGGCGTGACTGGTTCACCTGGGTAGGTTGGCTCCTCCGGCGTGACTGGCTCACCTGGGTAGGCAGGCTCCTCTGGCGTGACTGGCTCACCTGGGTAGGTCGGCTCCTCCGGCGTGACTGGCTCACCTGGGTAGG
>JAADWY010000467.1:0-25574 GCA_023336355.1 Pythium dissotocum
CCTAAACCGTATGTATGTGGTAACCAATCATATAGCCTGAAATATAACCTAATATATTGAAACAGATGTGTTTGAACCCACAGCTTTTGCAAAAGGGAACAAAATGTCCCCTTTTGGTTCCTACTCCACGTCCCCTTTTGGTTCCTACTCCACGTCCCCTTTTGGTTCCTACTCCACACCCACTTTTGAATTCGGCCTCAAAAGGGGGCAATTTGTACCGATCCGTCGCGAAAGGGTTAATTCACCAAGGTATAGGCCGAGTACCACACCCGCTTCTATCGACTCTGACGCGCGGACCGAGAACTGCTTTGTATGTGGGTCTTGCACCAGCCTAAGAATTGTCAACTGCCCAACCCCATTGCCGCATACAGTGTGAAATGTGCAGGTATGAGGGGAACAGAAGAAGATGTCTTCGGCGTTTGGGCATGTGTTGACACGACAAGGGCGCGTACACCCACAAACGCCTTCTCGGACCATCTCCTGGAACGGATTGCTCCGCGGGTTGTAGCTGTCCCCCAGGTGCACGACTTTCGCCGGCCAGTTCGAAGGCGACAGCAGCGTGTGTCCTAGTGTCTTACGCTGGCTCACGGTGCTGGGTCGGCTGCTACGGCTGGAATGCAACTCATCATCACCTACGTTGAGCGTTGGCTTCGTCCCGCACGGCCAGTCGGGCACTCTGGCAGCTGGCCACTCACTTGCACGTCGCCATTCGCCGCTGCCACCGCCTTGGTCAACCCAGCGAGGGACGTCATCGAACAGAGGTGCTAGTAACTGGGGGTGAGGCGACGCTTGCGTAGAGCGTCGAGTCGCTTCTGGCTGTACGCACTCTGTACCTTGGGCAGCTTTGTTGGCGTCATTCTTCGTGCCGCGTCTGGTCGACATGATTTCGTCGATTTATGGTTCTAGGCGTGCCATGTCCTCGTCGAGTCGGGTGTTGGCAAGCTCGGTCAGATCGCGTAAGACAGTGATGTCTTCGGCGTCCGCGGTTGACATGATGTCTTCGGCATTCGCGACTTCCCCGTCTTCGTCCAGGAACGCGAAGTGGTCACCGTATCACCACGCGGCAAGCTGTCTTCTCCCCGCACGCAACCTGCCAGACTCGTGTGCCCCTGGTGCTTGTTCGAGTCTACCAGTGCGCGTCTGCGCCTGCTCGCCGTCACTTCACGTAGACATGCTCTTCGCTTCGGCGTTTTCTGTCGTGGCGTCGATGACTGAGGTTCGGCTTGCATGGTGGGGGTGTCACCACACGCGGCGGCTGGCGTCGGGGCGGTAGGGACGGCCCCCTGCTGAGTAAGCTTGTGCAGGTCGACGCAATGAGTCTCTGTTTCGAAGTCATCATCCGGGTTACAGTTGACAACTACTTTGATGAATTGTGACGCCGACGGCTTCATCCTCACGTCGGAGATTGGTTTGGGAAGTGTGTGTCGTCTGTCCAAAGGAAGAGTGCCAGGGTGGAGTTGGTCGAACCAACGAGACATTCGATCAACAATTCATCGTGTTGAAGGACAATTCATCGCTTGAAGGATTCATGGGTGCACAATTCGTCGCCAATTCAGAGGTCGAGAGAGATGGGGGAACACGAGGGATGTAAGCCGATTGTACGAGGGACGACGAGGGATTCGATGTAGCATAGCCAAGGGACTAGCCAACTTCAAGCAACTTCAAGCACTCATGATTCATGGTCACCAAAGCCAGTGGAGAAGCCCAAGGGCCGCCATTGCCGCCAGCACCACTGCAGGACTGGCATTCCTTCATCCGCTATGAAGGATGGAGCGGGAGCTTACCTGAAAATGGTGTTGATGGCGTTGATCTAGCTTAGCGAATAAGAACCTACAATGGAGACACGCACGTATCACGACGGCGGCGATCCCGCTTACGAGTTGGACGTCTTCGCCTTCCCCTTGCTTGCCGCTTTCTTTGCGGTCTTCTTGGGCGCCGTAGCGGTCGCGTTCGCGCTGATCTTTTGCTTCCGCGACGATGTCTTCTGCTCCTCGGCTGCTGCGAATGGGGCAAAGGCTTCTGTTGTTGCGCGAGCACGGGCAGCGAGTCCTGCGTCGAGTGCAACAGTAGATCGGCACAGTAGAAGCCGCAGCAGTCGCATCCGTGCTAGCTGGATTGAGGAAGACGCTGTAAATTTCGGAATGGCTTGCAGCGCGTAGTCGTTGGCCATGTAGGCATGCGCCTGAAGGATACAGTAAACCCCGCAGCTGGATCCATCATCCTGGCTTGGCGAAGCAATGACCACGATAGTGGCCGGCTGTAACGGTGGGGCATCGGACTCTGGCACGTCTCCCGTCACATCCACGTGGTCTTGCGAAGCCCTGAAGTCACGAGTATACCACTTGCTGAGAAATGGCCAACACCACGTCGTCCACTTCGTCTCCAAAAATGAACGACACGCCGGCCAACTCAGTGGGTCGTAGATGGCTGCAGATGTCGGCACCCCGTCGGCAATCTTGGCGATAACGATGCCCCAGTGCTTCCCTCCATAGTTCATGGGAAAGACAACGACGCGGACGCTGCTCAGACGGGCAGGAGGCGGAGACGGTACAGGAGCTTTATCGCGTAGGTTTAGTGAGTCCACGACGACAACCCTGGAGAAACGCAACGCGAGCATGTAGAGAGCAAAGTTTAACACGCTGTCGTTCAGCTCCTTCTCGGACGCGACCCGCCCAATCACTTCGTCCACGTAGATCGACAGTGAGGCGCGACCGACGTTGCACTCGGCATACTCACTCGGAACACTCAGCCGCGATGCCAGTGAGAGTTAACCGAGGGCATTGCGCACGGCCGTTTGCATTTTTGTTGATGTGAACGTGGGCGATTGTTCCTCGATGCGGTCAGCCTCATCTTGGAGTAACGAGAGTGGCTCCATCTTAGGCGGAGGGGCCCAAGAACCCACCAACCAGACCGAATCTTCAACGTACAGCTCGAGCTTGTCCCAGATCGCGTAGAAATCGACCATCGCATGGACACTGTCGGCGCTGAACTTACGAAGTTGGCCTACACCTGCTACGTATTGTGGCTGGAGGACACTGTCGCCCGGAGGTCCAGCCACTGCTTGAATACCGATCTTCTCGTCACTTTCCCGCTTCTGCACCATCGCCGTCATGAGTATACTGACCAACTCGCTCGGAACGACGAAATTCACGCGATAGACGTCAACAGGTAGGTAGGTCTCCAGCGTTGTCGTAGCCGCTTTCGTCCGAATTCACGGTTCCGTGAACAGCCGTGGATACTTGGGATGAAGGCGGACAGCATCTGGGAGGGACACGTAGCGAAGAGCGGACACAAAATCACCCACAGTCACCGGACAGTTGCCTTCTGGACCACAACTGCCGTTCGCCCCGTGATCGTGGTCTGTTGCATGCTTTGCCTGGTGCCCGGGCGGCGAACTGGGGGATACTTTGATAGACGCGATGATCGGGTGATCGACTTGCTTGGTGAGTGCGTCGCTGAGGTCCAAATCGGGAGAATCGATGACCTTCGAGCGTTTTCCGCCGCTGTTTTCCTCGACTTCACTATCTTCGTGGGGACTGTAGCCACCATAGTCAAACACCACGTCTTCTTCCTCTTCGTCATCACGGGCTTCGAAGCCTTCAACTGATGTCGCTTTCGTACCAAATAGACTGGAGAGCGCACTAATCATCTGCTCTGTCGGCACGTTCAGCCCAAACCCGCCGGTTTGGGCGTGCAGGACGGATTGCATGGGACCGACCACCGGCATGGAAGACGTAGGTGCGGGGAATCGAACCCCCAACAGCTCTTCACCGTCGAGAGGCTGGGACTGAGTGAGGCGTTCCGTTGGCTCTTGCCTGGAAAGCTGGTGTACTGCCCCGCGTCATTGTCTGGCACCACTAGGAACCCGGCGTACTGCACTGGCGTAGAAGAACTATCACTATTTCCGAAGTCTGGCTCTTCGTCTTCTTCGAAGAAGTCGTCATCTTCGTCGCCATTGGCGGCAGTGTAGGCTTCCCAGGCTTCCTGTATCTGCGCAAGCTCGGAGGCCACGTCGGCATCACTTCTTGCGACGGAAACACCACCAGAGACCGCGTCACCGTCGGCGATGCTGACGCGGATGCCTTGATCACCAGCGCCAGAGATCTCGGAGCGGGTGCCTTCATCGCCAGCGCCAGAGGCCGCGTCGCCATCGGCGATGCGGGAGCAGGCGTCTTCATCGCCACGCGCACGATCAGCTCTGATAGATTCCACGGTCAGCGAGTATTTTTTGCTGAGTGGCAAAGGCATCCATGCCAGGCACGAACACCATCTTCCTACCTTCACGACGGAGGATCTCGTGTCTTCGTCGAGGCTGTACTTCCTCAGCGTCACGAACTTGAACCACTTCACCACGTGGAACACGCACAGCACCACCTTTGTCAATGGCAAACAGGTCTCCACAGTCGCCCATTCTTTATAATCCTTGTCAATCATCGTGGACTCGATCTTCTCCTTCGCGCCCGGGTTGTGCTCTATGAAAAAGTTGAACACATTCTCCATCATCTCATGCGACTGCGATACACACAGGAAGTCCAGGACCGAAACACCCTTCCCGCTGGCCGATGTGATTATCAGCGAACCTGCGAGAACATTCACGAGCCAAATGAGAACGACACCAAAGCTGAGGCACCCTCCAAAAGCACTCACCGAGGTAAAAGCCCAAATTATTTGTGTTGTGAGTCCAGTCCAAGAGAAGACTGTCTCCCCACTGTTGGAATAGGGTACGCTGCATCATGGTCTGGAGCACGATCCCAACCAGATTGTTGTCGTCTCCCTCCATGATGAGAACACGCGACCAGTTGAACTTCGCGAATTGAGACAGGAGCGCCTTGAGGCCAAGGAGAGCCTCCACTCCTCCCAGATTGGCCGCCTTGAAATTCTCCCATTGGCGCTGCGTGTACGTACGGCGGAGCCGGCGGCTGAGGTATTGGCGCACCAACTTCGAGTCGGCGCCCATTTCCCAGGCAAATGCTGCCGTCGCGAACGTGTCTTTGTCTTCCAAGTCGGACACTCGCCAGTTCGTGTCAAACACGTAAGAACTGAGAGCATGGTTATGCTGTGTAAGCTGCACACGCAAGGGTTTCAATCTCAGTGTCCTAGGAGACGCACCAAACACGAAGACAGAGGATTCACTCACCTCTTGGATGACTTGGCAGTACCACACACCACTAGTTCGATCCTGCCGAACTTGCGCGGTCACTCTCGCCAAGCAGCCCGTATGTCTGGAGGAGCCTTGGGCACGCTCCCCAGCACCCCGCTTCTTCTGGACCGCACCGTGGACGCAGATGTACGAGATCGAGTACATCGGGAAACTCGCTGGAACCTCCGCAAACTGCTCAACAGCTCCACTCGTTCCTGTTGCATCATTGACTGCGCTCTCGGACACATTTTCAGCACCTTCAGGGCCCTCAGGTCCAGCTGTTGCATCCACAGACGCCGCCACATCCCCTGCAGCGGTCTCACGTGCTGCTGTTGGACTTGCAGCCATCCCAGCTTCGCCTCCTGCCGATTTTGCGTTCGCTCGGAGCACGTCGAGTAGCCTGTGGACCAACAAATGTCAATATCATTCGCACGTCTTTGATACAGCAAGAGCCCGTCAGAACGTACGCGTTGCGAGCTCGTGTGGATTGGGATGTGCGCCGACGCATTCCAACGCAATTGGCTGCACAGTACAAGACGAGCGCATCCTCAAAGTCTTCTACGTTGTCGTAGCCATACGACGACAACCTCGGGGCGTCGACGATAACGCCTTCCTCCTCTGCCTTCCGAGTAGATGTTTCAACCCAGGCATCTTTGGGTACAGTACAGGCCTTCTCCTTGATCACTCTAGTGGGCTCGTACGGCGTGTAATCGCGCTTCTGCTGGAGGCGACAATAAAGGCGCTTCACTCGTGCTTCCTCGTCTCCGAGGACACTGCCGCTTATCCCAGCGGTGTCAGCAGCATTTGTCAACACGAGATGCGTAAGAAACGAGCTAAGTATGAGATGTATCCTACTAGTACCCACATACTTGCAGCTCCCAATCCTGCTCCTTCCACGCGACTGCCGCTTGCAGCAACCATTTGGTCGCGTAGCCTCGTAGCGCGCCGCACAATCTCGCTGATCGGCGGCATCGTCCTTCCCGTACAGTTCCCGTTCTGTTCGTGAATGATGAACAGAGGCGCTCGAAGGGAGGGGGGATTGAGGGGCTGCCGTGCCTCAATTGTCGACTTCAGACTCAGCCGATCTTGCGACTATTCGAGCGTGCGTGCGACTATTCGTGCTTGCGTCGCTCGTGTGAGTCGACCTCGCGACCATCGAGAACAATCCGAGAGTCAAGTCAGCCCAACATTCGCACTGAAAGGGACACATTAAAACGTTGGTGATAGACTCGCTGACATCACCGGCTTTCTACTCGGCCATCACTCCTGATTGGAGCGCCACCAAAGTACCGGTTAATGGAACCGATATGATACTGGTGACGAAAGACCATCACTCCAAATCCCTCCGTAATTTTCCTTCGTTTCATTTCGTTCATTTCTTCAGAGGTAACTTTTGCGTTTGATAAAATACGCCGGAGTTGAATTGTTGCTCCAGGAAGTCTCAACACACATTTCGAACGTGACGGGTTCCTAACCGACTGACTACAAGCTGCTCGAATAGAAGCCCCCTTTGGACCCACGTTGATGTTTGCTTCTGGCAAAGGGAGATCCCATACCCAAGCAGCCAATCTTCAATTGGAGCTCTTGGCTTGAAGCAGGAAACAACGATGGCGAGTGAGCTGCGACTGATCGGCGTGGACATTGGCGGCTCCAGCGTGAAGGTCGGCGTCGTAACGGGCGACGGCCGCGTGCTGGCGCGGTCGCAAGTTGCCGTGGGCCGCGACGACTCTCCGCAGCAAGTCGTGGACAACGTCAAGCGGCAGGCGGATGAGCTGCTAAGGAAGGTGAGACTACTGCTGCTAGTGTTTTTGTGGAGCTCGTAATGGCTGACGTGATGAATGTATTGTAGCTTGATATGCCAGCAGCTACGATCCATGCGGTGGGCGTGGCAGCCCCCGGACTGATGACGGAGCCTGGCGTCATCCACGCCGCGGGGGCGTTTCCAACGTGGAAGGATGCGCCGCTGCAGGAGCTGTTCAAGTCGGCATTCGAGAAGGACGCGCTGTTGTGCAATGACGCTGACGCTGCGATTCTAGCGGAGCAGTGGGTCGGCACGGCCAAGGACGGCGTGCGCGACTTCATCATGCTGAGTACGTCTTTGCTACTCTCCATCAGTCAATTGTACGGCGCCTAACATGCTTGATTATTAGCGTTGGGAACGGGTGTGGGCTGCGGCATCATCGTGAACGGACAGCTTGTGCGCGGAGGCACAAACAGCATCGAGGGCGGCCATGTCGTACGTGGACTTCTCACATTTGTATTCGATTTGCAAAAGCTGATACTGACTACAATCGTGTGTGGGTGCTCAGATTGTCGAGCGCAATGGTCGTCTGTGTACCTGCACGCAGCGCGGCTGTCTGGAAATGTACAGCTCAGCAGGAGCTCTCATCACGGAAGCACAGGAACACCTCAGTGCTGGTTCGTGGTCACCGGCCGCTGCCGTCTTGATGAAGATCTCGGACTAACTTGGATCTTGGTTGTTGGCAGGCGCTGATTCGCTCTTGGCGTCGTATCCCTCCGATCAAATCGATGCTGAGCTCATATTCAAGGTCGCAGCCGAGGGTGACGCGATGTGCAATCGACTCATCGAAGAGGTACGCGTTGGAATCTACTACACATTCATGCGCGATGGTCTCAATGGGTTTTCAATTGGATCAGGCGGCCGACTACCTCGGATTTGCGTGCGTCAATTTCTGTCGGATGCTGGACGCACAGGTAAGCTGCTACTTGCGTTAGTGTGCCAAACAAACGGACACTGACAATGGTGAACTCTTACAATGGCGTAGATGATCGTTCTGGCTGGTGGCATGGCGGAGGCGGGTGAGATCTTTGTGGAGCTTGTCAAGTCCTCCTACAAGAAGTACACATGGGCTCCATATCCCAACCCGGTACGTCCCGTCGAGGAGGGAGGCTCTATTTGGTCGATGGTGGCTCACACTTCGTTTTCAACTGCAGGTCAAGATTGAAAAGGCGAGTGCTGGCTACGACTCGGGCATCATCGGAGCTGCTGCGATCGTGCGGCCACAACAGTAAAAGAAAACATCAAGCGTGAGGCGTTTTCATAGCATCTTTTCGTTTCAGAATTTCCCTACACGGCTCCGGGACTCCACAGCAAGCACGAGTTCGTACCGACACTGGCGAGCAAGTGACGCTGAGGGTTCCACGCGAGATCAGTGATGGCTCCTTGGTGGCCACGAGGCAGTGCATGCACGAGCTCGCCTGTAGAAGAGCGGTACACAAAGATGCGTCCGTCTTCCGACCCAGTAGCCACGTAGGCACCGTCCGGCGAGTAAGCCGCGCCCAGCTTCTGACTCGCGTTGTAGTTCCCGGCGTGCTTGGTGAACATGTGTAGCAACTGGCCTTCGAACGCGTCCAAATGGAGAAACACGCCGCGGTTCGTCGTCACGAGTAGCTGATTACCGTCGGGACTGAACTTGAGATCCAGCGCGTGGAGCTTGATGCCGTTGAGGTTCGGCGCTCGCTGCTGCGCGAGAAACGGCTCGAGCACTTGGAGGATCGAGTTGTCGTAGAGAGAGAACTTGGCGAAGGGGCCTTCCTGGTTGTTGCGTGCGTCGTACATGCGGATGAGGTAGTCGTCCGTGTAGACGCCAAACACGACGCCCTCGGTGTCGTAGGCGGCCGTGACGTGGCTCACGGGCATGTGGTGCGTACGGATCAAGGCCTTCAGAGCATACAAGAGATTAAGTATTGGATCGAGGCAAATGATAGGAAGGGAGATGATAGCATACCGCAGTGTCGGCGCACCGGACGTCCCAGAGGCGGATGGTGCCGTCCAGCGAGGCGGACATGAACTCGTCGCTCGACGGATGCATCATGAGCGACGTCACCCTGAGAACAAAGAGTAAGATACTGTAGCAATATTGAGGAGACACGAGTTGCATGCGACGCACTTGTCGTTGTGGCCGGAGTAGTATCGCAGGAACTTGTTGTCGAACAGCGAGTGGTAGCGAATACGATCTGCGGACCACACAAAGTAACAGCTTCCATCAGACGTAGCGCTTCTAACACCCGCCCGCTGTGTGGGTGGCACGCACTGTCATTCGCGTCGTTGGATGAGGTGAAGATGACGCAGTCGGGGTGGTGCGTGAAGCGGATGAGGTCGACGCCGTAGCGCTTGGAGAAGATGGTCTTGGTGATCCTGCAGAGCCCACACACTATCAGTAACAGGCAACACCCACGTGTGGCAGGCTGTATACGTACGTTCCGCTTAGACAGTCAATGACCGACACAACGCCGTCGTTGCGACTCGTGACGCAGCGCTCGCCCTGCTGGTGGAAGCTAATCGACGCCAAGGTGGTGTCCTGCTCGTCTTCTTCCTGCAAATTCTCAGTCAATTTTCATCAGATTTCACCGCGAATCACGTGGATGGCAGCGCTGATGACTCGAACCTGCGGCTTGAAGTTCTTTACCGGGCCATACCGCCGCACGATGTCGTCCGTGATCGCGACGCCCGCCGCCGCCGATGCCATTTTCGCACAAGTTGCTGTTGCCAGATCTCGATTTCCAGCCAACTGAACATCCCAATTGCCAAAAGACGATCATGAGCAAACATCCAATTATACAGGTAAATGGAATGACGAAGGGTCCACGAAACTAATCGACCAGTACGAAGTTAACAGTTCTTTAGAAATTTTACTCATTCAAAGTTCTCTCGGTGCTGTTCCGATAGCAATTGAAGCCTGTGTACTTTTCTTCCCGTATCTTTCAAGTCTGGGCTCGGTTTTATTACCGGCTGCGTGTCGGTCGGAGGTGCTCCCTCTCCTTTAGCAGCTCAAAGGGAAAGGGACACACCGACACTAGCGCACATCCGACAGCGTCTCTATCAGCAGCACCATGTCGGGCGGCCACTTGTCGAAGGAGTTCTTCGAACTGGTCAAGTCCATCGGCGAGTCCAAGTCCAAGCAGGAGGAAGACCGCATTATCATCCATGAGGTCGCGCAGCTCAAGCGCAAGATGAGCGAGGTCACGACCACGACCACGAGCTCGGGCAAGGAGGTCAACAAGAAGAAGAAGGAGTTCCTCATCCGTCTCATGTACGTCGAGATGCTGGGCCACGACGCGTCATTCGGCTACATCAAGGCCGTGGAGATGACGGCGTCGACCAATCTCATCCAGAAGCGCGTCGGCTACTTGACGTGTTCGCTTGTGCTCTCGCCGACCCACGAGTTCCGCTTCATGATCATCAACCAGCTGCAGCGCGACTTGCAGAGCTCCAACCACTTGGAGGTCTGCGCCGCGCTCACGGCCGTGTGCAAGCTCGTGACGGTCGAGATGATCCCGGCCGTGCAGCCGCTGATCATCGACTTGCTGCGTCATGACGCGGAGCTCGTGCGCAAGAAGGCCGTGATGGCAGTGCACCGCTTCCACCAGCTCAACCCCGAGTCGGTGCGCGAATGCGGCGACGCGCTGCGCCGCGCGTTGTGCGACCGCGACCCGAGTGTCATGGGCGCGTCGCTGTGCTGCATCCACGACCTCGCGCTCGTGGCGCCGACCGACTACAAGGACCTCGTGCCGAGCTTCGTGAGCATCCTCAAGCAGATCACTGAGCACCGCCTGCCGCGTGAGTTCGACTACCACCGCATCCCAGCGCCGTGGATCCAGATGCGATTGCTCAAGCTGCTTGCGCTGCTCGGCCAGGCCGACCAGCAGACCAGTGAAGGCATGTACGAAGTGCTCCACGATGTCATGCGCCGCGCGGATACGGGCATTAACGTCGGCTATGCGATCATCTACGAGTGTGTGCGCACGGTCACCACGATCTACCCGAACAGCACGCTGCTGGATGCCGCTGCTGCGAGCATTTCGCGCTTCATCAGCAGTGACAACCACAACTTGAAGTACTTGGGCGTGACGGGCCTCGCGGCGATCGTCAAGGACCACCCGCGTTACGCTGCGGCCCACCAAATGGCCGTCATTGACTGCTTGGAAGACCCGGATGAGACGCTCAAGCGCAAGACCCTGGACTTGCTGTACCGCATGACCAACCCTGTCAATGTTGAGTTCATCTCCGACAAGCTCACGCAGTTCTTGCGCGAGGCCACGGACGTGTTCTTGCGTACGGAACTCGTGTCGCGTATCACGCAGTGTGCCGAGCGTTACGCTCCCAGCAACGCTTGGTACATCCAGACCATGACCAACGTCTTCGAGCTTGGCGGTGACCTCGTTCGCCCTGAAGTTGCGCACAACTTGCTCCGTTTGATCGCTGAAGGCAGTGGCGAAGACGAGGACCAGGACATGGAGCTGCGTCGCGACGCCGTGGACACGTACCTGGAACTCTTCGAGCGTCCAGTGCTGTCTGATATCCTGGTCTGCACGATGTCGTGGGTGCTCGGTGAGTACGGCTACCTGTCGGAGATCATGGAGCTCGAGGAGATCTGCGAGCGCCTGTGTGAGTTGATCGAGCGACCATTCAACCAGGAAGACGTGACGCGCGGCTACATTCTCAGCGCGGTGACCAAGATCACGGCGCAAATGGGCCACACGAGCGACATCGCCAACTCGGTCATGCACAAGTACAAGTCGAGCCGAAGCACGGATCTCCAGCAGCGATGCTTTGAGTACCTTGCTATGACCAAGAACATGGGACTCATGGCGGAGGTGTACCCTGAGGACGCGAGCTGTGAGGATATTGACGTGGACCCGAACCTTGGCTTCCTGAGCGCGTTCGTTGAGCGCGCGGTTGCCCAGGGCGCTGCTCTCTACGATCCTCCAGAGGACTCGGACGACGAGGACAGCTACGACCACAAGAACAAGGACGGCAACCGCCTCAACTTCGAAGCCTACCAGAAGCCAGAGATTCCATATGCCGTCAAGCTGCCTCCAAACGACTCGCTCTCGAACAAGTGGGGTGCTCCTCCACCACAGGCGGTGCCTTACGGCGCTCCTGCTCCGGGTGCGAACGGCAGCGCGTGGCAAGGTGGTGCCGGCCCATCGTCGGGTTTCAACGCTGCGAAGCCGAAGAATGTGTGGGGACCGACTGGCCTCAACACGAACGAACCACAGCCAGCTCCAGGTGCCCCTAACGGACAGTATGGACAGAGCTACCCTGGTGCGCCTGGTGCTCCTGGCGCTCCACCTGCTCCATACGGCGGTGGATACGGTGGCCAGCAGGACTATGGCCAGCCAGCTCCATACGCTCAGCCAGCTCCATACGGTGTAGAGCAGTCCCACGACGATGAAGACGGAGAGGACCATGTCGACGAGCGTCAGATGATGGCGTCAGCTCTCTTCGGAGGTATCCCTGGTGCTCCTGCCCCAGTTCAACGTCGTACCACGAGCGCCGGATCGCGGTCGTCACTGACAGGAGGAGCCCGTCGTACGAGCGGAGTTCAGGCCCGTGGATCAACTCG
Organism: Pythium dissotocum; assembly: GCA_023336355.1. Taxonomy (NCBI): domain Eukaryota; phylum Oomycota; class Peronosporomycetes; order Pythiales; family Pythiaceae; genus Pythium; species Pythium dissotocum. The sequence continues at coordinate 12,511 of JAADWY010000467.1, forward strand.
ACGAGCTTCTGGTCGTCAGGATGGTGCACCAGTTCAGCAGCAGCAGCCGATGGGCGGCGCTCCTCAGTACGCTCAGCAGGCTCCACCACAGCAGGCGAACGTCGAAGTGGATCTTTTGGGCATCGCCTTCGACTCGCCAGCCCCACCGCAGAACGTCTCGTACCAGCAGCACCAGCAGCCTGTTGCTGTGTCTGCCGATCCGTTCGGATTCGGCGCTCCTGCCCCAGTGGCTCCTCCACCACAAATGTCTGCGCCAGCTCCTGGACCAGCGGCTCTTCTCGACCCATTCAACCTCGGTGGTCTCACCTCCAGCGTGAACGGTACGGTCTCCTATCCTGGCGTATTTTTCCTGGCAACGCCGTGTACTAATCCGTGTATTTTGATTGTTGTGAATATGCAGAGCTCTCGCGTGCTCCTCCTGCCGGCTTCCAGTACAATGGCCGTGCTCTGGAGCTGTGGACCATCACGACGCAGGACTTTGGCATGCGATGGGGAACCTGCCCAGCGGAGAAGAAGACCAAGGTCAACCCGAGCTCCGTCCGCACGCTTGACGACTTTTCGGGACGCATGTACCAGTTCTGCGTGCACACCGTCGAGGCCATTCCCTCCAGTACGTTCTCACTCTATGCCTCCACACCCTTCACTATTGAAACTCACTGCGGACTTGTGTGTGTGTTTCTGTAGCGAACGAAGCGATCGCGGCCGCGCGTCTCGCCAACTCGGAGCACGTGGCGCTGATCCACGTCAAGATCCGCAGCGGCGGCTTCCTGGACCTGACCGTGCGCACCGCCGACATGGGCTTCACGGACCACCTCATCGACGCCATCGCCCAGCGCCTCAAGTAATCGAGCAGCGCGTAATACAGTGGAATGCCTGCTCCATGGACATGAGTGTGCGAACGACAGCGCAACAGCGGCGACAAAGATGGAGGAAGGAACTGGGAGTGTGTAGAGGAACTTAGTGAGTGACGAATGGACGAATACAGTAAGGAAGCGACGACTGCGGAGATGCCGTCGTCTCGATGCACGCACAGCCAGAGAGAGAGTGAGGATTCCATTCTGATTGATGTCGATGCATCCTGCAAGTGTGGCTGTTGAGCCAACGTTGAAAGGTCGCGTCGACGCGACCTTTCAACGTTGGGATCTAACGCATCCCCTTTACAGGACACCCACCCCCATCTGGCGTTCCGGATTGCCAGAGGTTGCCTGTTCCAAGGATACAACAAAGGATCGACCCGCAAACCCATTTTTGGAAGACCCATGTTGTTTTTTGACATTGGTGGGATGGCTCGCTTGAAACCGACGAGAGTAACGCACACGGGTCTGGAAATCTGAGAACCCGGCCCGGAAGTGTGACATCACGGCATGCCGCTCTCTCTCTGAACCTGCAGTGGGATCCCTTGATGCGGAGTGATGGTCTTGCAGCACCGATGCTGTTTTGGTTTGATTTTTTTTTCGCTTGTGGTTGGGGAGGGAGGGGAGCTTCTCCATGCTCAGCTTCCAACGACGTGTCGACAACAGCGAGCGCCCACACAAAACGGCAAGTCTCGCTTTGCACAGTTCGGTTCGCAACTGCGAGTTCTGCGCGACGAGTGCTCTTTCTGCTGGGAAACGAAGAGAATTTCTGACTGGATTGCAGCTCTGGGCCAATCGCAGCGTGCAAATGGAGTGGTCAAGGCAGCAGACAGGCGAGCGAAAAGCCCCGTGGGAGGAACGATTTGGTCTTGGTCCGGCTGCCGCAGCGGCGTCAAGCGACGGAGATCATCCCACCCACCGTTGGCACCGGTACGCCCCGAGCCCGACGTCTCCTGCTCCATCGCCCAGCGATTCGGACGAGTTTTGGCGCCGTCGCGCGGTGGTATTAGCCCAAGCGCAAGCTCTCGGAGAAGCATTTGCATTCGCCCTCCACAGCATCAGCACCAGCGTCCGTGACAAGAAGCCGACGACTCCAGCAACGGAACTGTGGTCACCGCGTGGGCTTGATTGTCACCAGAAGAAGAACACCACCAACAACTCGCCCAGTACTCGATCTGGACGAAACCACCAACCCTTGCGAGCCGCAAAGGTTTCTACTACCTCCATCGCCACCACCGCCACCACCGCCACTGGTACGCCTGTGGTCAACTCAAATCTCGTTCCACCCGAACCCCCAACCTCTCCGACCGGCAGCACCCTTTCCAGTATGATGCAACTTAACGTTGTCCCGTCCGTGGTTCTCCACTTCTACGGCTTCCGCAGCTCACTGCTGTCCAACATTACGACGGCGTGCTACCGCATCATGCTCGACGTCATGAAGAAGACGCTGGAACTCGCCGTCGCGTGCGCCACCATCGTCGTGTGCTCGTCCTTCGTCATGACGGTGGAGACCGCCAAGTCGGTCGCGTACTTCGTCGTCCACAAGACGTTCCAGTGCGCCAGCTCCACAGCCGCCGTGTGCGCGACCTTTCTCACGACCGAAGCCGTCGCCGTCGTCTGGGGAAACAAGCACAGCGCGATCTACCACGACGATGAGAGCGACGAGCCGTCCGTGCTCGTTTACGCGCAGCCTGTGTCGCCACCGCTCAAGCCAGCGCCGATGGCCATCCCCGTGCTGCCGCTTCTCAACCTCCCAGAGTCCGTCGCTGTCGTGCCCGACATGACGGAAAGGGATGTCGTCCAGGCGAAGATGCTTGAAGGAGAGATCCCGATGGCAAGCCCAATGCCATTGGCAAGCCTGATGCCGATGGAGAACTCGGCGCACTTCCTGTTCCCACGTCCGACCGGTCTGCTGATGGCCACGCGCCGCCGCATTCTTGCGAACCTTCGTGAGCCGGCCATCGTGAACCGCGTCACTGGAGAACGCCGTCGCCGTGCCGACGTCGTGCTCTACAAGTCCAAGATCCGTGTCGGAAAGGCGTTCACGGACCCGGTGGTCCAGGCAGCGGCCAACCGCAACAGCAACGTGAAGCCTGTGGACGTGTACATGGTCCGTGTGGACTGCAGTACGCCCGATGACAAGCACATGAACCCTGTGGTCATGTGGGACGTCACGGCAACTTTTGAAGAGTTCCGGAAGCTGGAGAAGAGCATGCGCCAGGAGATGAAGGAGAAGCGTCTACGCAACGTGGTCGTGCCGCACTTGTCGAGCGGCGGGATCCTGTTCCTGCAGCCTTCGCTCACGCAGGATGTGCTGGCCAAGCGTCGCGAGCGTCTCCAGAAGTTCGTCACTGAGTTGTGCAACGATGCTGTCCTAGCGGACTGCGACGCCATGCGCAAGTTCTGCCAGGCCTTTTAAGTGACTGGTCACAGTGTTCCACAGTGGGTCGTCCATGCTTCCAATGCATGGCGCGCGTTCGCAATGGAGCGAATGAATAGCTCCGCGACGCGTGAGATCCACGAGCAGATCCAGATCCAGATCCAGATCCCACCCCGCAGTGACGCACACAAAGCAAGTGGTGTACTATTGTACAGTATGATATGCCGTATCCACCGGAAGATACGGCCGAACTACCACTTCTTGTGCGTTTCAGCGGGTGTGGAAGCCATCAAATCGCGACTCTTTCCCAAGGAAGTCGTCTTCCTAATTATCCGAAGCAAGTGCCGTAGCAGTAGCGTGTCCACGTTCTCCCAGCGCACCCTTCTCCCTCACTCGCTGAGGCGGGAGGCGCCGCTGCCTCCTCATAATCCTCATTCCCCTCCACCATAAGCATCCAAACAAAGAAAGCTTCTCCGTTCCTTTGTTGTCGCCTCTGTCTTGTTGTCCTGAAGACAGCGAGCAAACTGGTGTCGCAGATTTCGTCGGCGCGACAGGTCGCATTGCAAATGCCTGCGACTGAGCTCCTCGATGGAACGGCCGCATAATAATCTTCTCACAGGGAGGCGTCCACAGAACGCCAGTGGATGACGCCGCCGACTGGTCCATGTCGATTAGCCTCACCAGAAGAGCTGGTCGGCATGTTGCTGGCGGCGTTCGTCTCGTCAGGCCATCCTCACTTCCGTGCATGTTGCAGTTGGTGCTCTTTGGAGAAGACCCTGTGGATAGTGAGCTCAAGATGTCTGACAACCTCTATGGTTCGATGTCGAAACATCAAATCCGATCTGAGAGGTAAAATATGCAGCAAACGTCCCATGATGACGAGATAGAAGATGGGACGACAATGGAAGGGCGAGACACTACACTGTACGCAACAGCAACCGACGAGGCAGCTGCCGGTGGCGAGAAGAAGCCGACGATCTCTGTGTGAAGCGGTCGTGGGGACGCTCGGGACGGACGTTGGCGACCACACGCCGCTTGATTTCTTGAGCGCGGTCATGTATTTGTACATGTACCCAGCGAACGCCATCTCATAATTTCAACACTTTGGCGGAACCCAGTGGCGAGTGCGACTCAAAATCAGTACTAGTTCTGAAGAATGGAAGACTCTTCGGAGGGAGAAGCGGCGGAGACAAGCGCGATACGCATGCGCATGAGAGGCGGCGCGCGAATGAGATGGAGGCGAGTGGCAGTGGTGGTGGTGGCGGTGCTGCTGGCGACGCTGCCGTCCGTACTGGCTGCTGGTAGTACGAGTACGAGTGCGAGCAGCAGCGCGAGCGGCGACGCGGCGTCGTACGTGGACGAAGACGACGAGATCGCGTGCGTGGATGCGCGCTGTGCGACGCTGCACCGCGCCACGGTGGCGTGTGTGCCTGCAGGGACTACGGCCTCATGCGGCCAGTGTCTGTCGGGGTTTATCGACGGTTGCGTCGGCAAAGACAACGCGACGGATGCGCCGCTCATGGCGTGTCAGATTGCACGTGAGTACTGTAGGCCGCATGAGGAAAGAATGGTGAGGAGAGATGAAGCTAACATGGCGTTTGTTGGAGCAGCGGATGGAGGAGGAGCTCTTCGCTATGGAGAGACGGATGACGATGACGACAGTGACGAGCACCACGGCGGAATGGGGATACAAGGCACCATGGGAACGGCGATGGGGTCGGTCGCAGTCGGACTCATGTGTCTGGTGACGTGGCGCGGATGGCTGGACTGCTGCTCTCGATCCAAGCGACGCGAGAAGAACCGCGCGTATATGACGGCAACGTACGCTGGCAACTGTATGAGCGATTGGACATTACAACATGCTGACGATGGTGTTGTTAATGTAGGACGATGCAGTGGCGCTGTGCGATTTGCCTGCATGAGAACTCAGGGCTTCGTCCGTATTGTGTGCTGTGCAAGACGGAGCTGCAGCGTCAGCAGGAGGATCGGCAGACCGTCAGCATCAGCATCGACGTGGCCAATGCTGACAATGGAGACGCGTATGCGCTGGCTGAGACGCCGCGAGGAAACGCGACATTGGTTTCCGAACGATTCAAGAGACCGACCGACGAGCAGCTCGCAGCGGTCGAACGACTGGAGTGGAAGCGCAGTGTGAGCAAGGACGGATCGATGCAATGGGTACGTTTCTGAAGAACCATCCGTGAAGGGATCTTCTGGAACTGACAGAATGAACTGCCCTCGTTGCTGTAGAAACGGTATCATGCTGCTGATGTGCGTCGCCACACTCGACTTCAAGGCACATTCGTCCTTGCAGATGAGTGCTCGACTAGAAGTGGACCACGCAAGGCGGATTCGGCGCCTTGTGCTTCGAGCGCGGGATTCTTTATTCCTCTGACTGTGCAGGCAGTGACAACCTGGGCCCCCATTGGTGCGTTCCAATCGTTGGATGCTGTGTTATTGCGTTCCCAGGGCCTGCGGTTCTAATCAGTATGATCTCTTTGCCTGTAGATGCTGCTAGTCAACACCAGATGTACAAGCAGTGGCGGAAGCTGCCGGTATGTTTCCCTTTTCTACCTTTATTGATCTGAACGGCGTGGTACTCATCTTATAAAAATGTTGTGATTGGTAGTCTATTGGCGCGCTGTCTTTCGACGACAGACTTCGATGGCTGTACCAAGAACTCCTCAGGCTACGGCAAAACGTGGGCGACAAGTACACGATCCGTAAGATCCTTGATGCTTTCGAGTGTCAGTAGCTCCTGCAGAAGACTGAGACGCCTCTTGCTTTTGTAGACGTCCATCGCAACCATATTCTGAAGCAGACCATGCACTTTTTCCAGTCAGCTCCGCCCTCCACGTTGCGTCGCCAGTTCCGCGTGGACTTTTCCAACGAGCCAGGCGTCGATGGCGGTGGTATTCTGCGCGAGTGGCTCCAATTGGTCTGTAGAGAACTCTTCTCCGAGTCCCTGGGCTTGTTCAACAAGGTCGAATCCAGTCTGGATATTGGCTACTGGGTCCGTCCTTCAGGAACGGGTGTCAAAAGGAGTCGAAGCGAGCTTCAGGTATGTCATGGTGGTGGAGTACAAACCTGGATGTCCTAATGACTGACAAAATGGGTGGAATGTAGATGTTCAAATTCTTCGGTATGCTGCTAGCGAAGGCTCTTCTCGAAGGTCTCGTCCTCAACGTTCGCTTGTCCGTCCCATTGTTCAAGCACTTGCTCGGCTACCCACTTTCGCGAGAAGATCTGCGGTTTTTGGACGAGCACATCTACTCGAGCACCACCTTCATCCTCGAGAACGACAACGTTGACCAGCTTTGCCTCACGTTCAACGTCGCAGGTCAAGATTTGATCTCAAACGGCGCTCAGATTCCGGTGACCGACCAGAACAAGCACCAATACGTGGACCACGTCGTCCGGCATTATTTATTCGACAGTGTGGAGGACGAGCTGCGCTCTATCGTGAAAGGCTTCCGTAGTATCGTCCCCGACAAGCTGCTTCACGTCTTCGACTTCAAGGAGCTGGACTTGGTGCTTTCCGGACAAGTAGAGATCGACGTGCTGGATTGGCGAGCGCACACGACGGTCGGTGTATTGGGGCATGACCTGGAAGAAGAGCAGAGCGTGATCGACTGGTTCTGGGAGATTGTCGAGGCGATGGACCAACGCGACAGAAGCCGGCTCGTCCAGTACGTCACCGGTTCAAGCGGCGTACCTGTCGACGGCTTCGCAGCATTGACGAGTACCGACGGAAGGCTGCAGCCCTTCACGATTCAGCTCGTGCCCGTTGCAACGACGCCCTGCTTGGTCCTTCCGTACGCAAGCACGTGCTACAACAGGTATAGTTGATCGAAAGGATGCTTTGATGAGGTTGATAGGATACTGACAAGGATTGTGCTGTGTTAGGCTGGATTTACCCGTGTTCAAAGGGAAGCAGGAGCTGCAGCAGATGCTGAACATGGTAAGCTCCACCCGTCGCATCCTTTTGATAGGAGCCACAATTGACTGATGTGTTGCTCTGGTCATTTAGGCCGTCAACATGGACGTGACAGGATTCAATCGGCGGTAAACGCGGTTTGTGTGGATGGAGAGCGACTCAAGCGGCCTCACTCGACTGCATTCACGTGGGCCACGCTATCGCTACTGCTGGTATCACTACTCGTCATACTGGCGGGAGAACTCTCCTCCGCGGCATCAACCTCCCCAAGCACGTCGCGCAACACATCGAGCGCCGGTCCGTTCTCGTTCTTCTGTGCGATCATTCGTGGCGTACGCCCGTTGGCGTCACCCTGGCTGGCATCCGCACCGTTCGCGAGCAGTAAGCGGATCATCTCGAGTCGGTTCGTAGTCGTCACTTCTTCTCGTCGCATCTGAACCGCCCAGTGCAAAGGCGTGAAGCCCAAGCGGTCTCGCACGTTCGGATCGGCTTTGTGTTCGAGCAGGATCTTCGCCATCGTGCACATCGCTTGCTGGGCGCAGATGTGGAGCGCAGTGGATCCGTCGCTTCCCCGTGAGTTGGCATGTGTCCCACGAGCCAGGATCGAACGAACGCGAGCGATGTCGTGGTTCCTCGTCGCGTCTCGAAGCTCTTCGCCATCTACAAGCACGGTATTCGGTTAGTAACTAGGATCAATCAATAAACTGGCAAATTGGAATGCATACCATGGCGAGGCACGCTGCAGAACAGTGAGATGCCGTAGACGACGCACACAATGAGTGCCAGCATGACTTCGAGCGGCAAGCGCACGTAGGCGAAAGCGCTCGGGTCGTCTGTCTTAAGCCACCACGCATTCCACTTGATGTCGTACATGATCGCGCGTAGTTTATCGTCATCTAGAAACGACTTGTTGTTCAGGAACTCGACGTACGCGGCCAGACGACTGAGATCGCTCTTCATGAACGGGTTGCGGAACACCTGAATGGCCTCTGCCACGCCGATGATAAACGCGTACAGCGGCACGCCGACGATGCGGAAGAGCCGCCCACGCACAGCCAATGGCAGCGGCAGTACGTACTTCCATGCGCCGGATTGGAGAACTACGAGATCGTGGTAGATCGCCGCGAAGAACGCGACCGTGATGCTCGTGTAGAACAATGGGAAGAAGAAGCCGTGCGGGAAATTGGCTGGGTAGCGGCGGATGGAGTACTGCGCGGCGCCGACGATGTACTGCAGCACGAGCACACGCGCGTAGCCGTAGACGGAGCAGAGACACAGCAGCACAGTCCACAGCTTCACGGGATGGTGGAGGATGAGCTTGAGCATGCGCCGCATCGTGGCGACGGAATGGTGGGTGATCTTATTCCACGAGGAGCTCCTGTGATGGCGGAGGTATACGAGTGATAGCCGACCGTGCTAAAGGCCGCAGTCCACAAGCAGACAAGCACCACGACAGTGTGGAGCTTGCTGTCGTGTATACTGAGCGTCTGTCGGGCTTCCAGAGACGCGCTGGCCGTCTATGCCGCCCTTCTGGCGTCGTCGTTATCTGTTGTGACGCCATGAGGTCTTCGTGAGCTTCAAGTTGGAGAGGTCAAATCCAAAAATTACGAAAATAGACACTTGATACTAACTCCCAAATTGATGTGTCCGATAAGAACTATGCGAACCTAAGAGTTCAGCTGTGTCGTTTTAGTTTTTGACGGCTAAGTACGGTTTCCGTGTGGAGGGAGCGCATTCCCATCGCGTGGAGTGAGTATCGGCGCCAATCGGATCACGCCGACACCTCCGTTGCTGTCTTCACGCCCCTGTATCTCCACTATGGCGGACGTCGCGAAGCAGTCAAGCAGCAGCGAGAGCAGACGGCCTCCGTCGTCCTCCTCGTCGTCGTCTTCGCGGCCATCGGGCTCTTCGTCGAGCAGCAGCAAGCCATCCAGCAGCAGCGAGCAACGGGCACGTGAAGAGGAGAAGCGCCGCCGTGCGCCGCCAGGAAAGGACGCGACGCCAGAAGAGCGAGCGCAGTATGAGATCGAGCGAAAGAAGATCCAAAAGTACAAGGAGGACAAGCTCAAGGCGCGTCGCGACCACACACGCATGATCCTCGAGAGCCACGCGCAGGCCAAGCGACGTGCGCTGCTGGGCAAGCAGTCCGAGTTCCTCGCGAACCTCGAGTTCCGCAACGTGCTGCCGGATCTGCCGTTTGATACCAAGTTCCTCAAGTACCCGCATGAGCCAGACAGGTACGTCCACGATTGATTTTAATGTTGGTGGCCGTTGGGATGATGTTCGGAATATTTGATTGATGTTGTTCTTTGATTGATGCTGGCGCAGACTCGTCAAGTACAAGCCAAACACGCTGGAAGTGGACTACACGTACGAAGTCCACGAGGAAGTGAATCTCGGACTGGACATTGACCTCATCGACCCAGCCAAGTATGAAGGTTGGTGCCTTTCGAAATCACTGCTTGCCCCCCGTTGAAGGAGCTGTAAGTCTGATGTTTCTGTCTGATTGATGTTAGTTCCGGAGAACCCAGGCCCGCTCGAGGTCGGCGACGAGCAGGTGCTGATGATGAAGGAGGTGAGCCGCAACGGCAAGGCCAAGTTGCGGCCGAGCGTCACGTGGTTGCGTCGTACCGAGTACATGGGCACGGATTTGTCCGAGATGACCCACAAGTTCCGCAGCGAAATCGAGATCCAGGAGGCTCTGCGCGAAGGCACGGAGAACGCACTGGCCGAAGTCGTGGCGCACACACTCGAGGACCGTGCCGAGGCGTCGTTCCGCGACATTGCCAACTCCAAGACTCTCATTCATCCGTCCAAGAAGACACTCAAGGCCGCCAAGGTCTGGGACGTTTACCCGGATCAGCTCCTCGTACCGAACAAGTACGCGATCCTGTCGTACGATCTGCTGCCGTCCCACGACATCAAGGGCAAGAACGTCGCCGACCGCGAGAACCGCGCGCTGGTGTGCGGTGTTGCGCCTCGGAAAGACGTCGTGCAGGGCTCGGTGTTGCTCCCGAACGCTCGCGATGAAGAAGAGGTGCGCTGTCTCGTCATGCTTTGCATAATTGCTGTTGTGTGGAGACTGACTCGTTGGTGTGTGTATGTGTGTGGTTGTGGACTATGCAGAAGGACTCGGAAGAACTCCAGACCGAGAAGTTCGGCTACTACCGTGACTACCAAATGTCGATCGACGTGTTTGACGTGAGTGCCACGACTCTAGTACCTAACTCGTGTCCGTTGGCAGTCTACTGACTTCTTTGCTTTGTGTCTCGACAGCGCGCCCGTGAAGACTCGCAACACGTCATCTTCGTGCTGGACCCCAAGTCGAACACGTTCACGTACGCTGACATCCAGCACCGTATCCAGTTGCGCAAGACCAAGACCTCTAGCGAAGAGAAGCGGCGACGTGGCGCGATTGTGCGCCGTCGTCCGTACTCGGAGGGTGAACTGGAACGCCGCAACGCCGTGCGGTTCGAATACGGTGGCCTCTACGACGAATCGCTTGACGATGAGGAGGTGGTGCGCCAGTATAAGCGCCAACGCGGCGGTGAGGAGAGAAAGTCTGAAGATGACGAGCCACCAGCACCGACAGGAAACGACGCACAGGGTGCGAGCAGTCCAGCGATCAGCAGCGGCTCGGACAGCGACTGAAGAGCTCCGTAAATTGACGCCCTCGCCAGAAGACTTCCAGACACGGTACTGTAATTGCACAGCGCTCCAAATACATTCCTTCCTCTTCACCCCTCCTCGACAACCTGCATACGTGTGCACACATAACAGAAGCAGCGACGAGCCTCCATCCTCTGGGATCCCAACACCATTGTTTGATACGTACCATCATTCGTCCTGCGGTATTGAAGGTGGCGTCGCATGATCACGGAAGACGGAAGGAGAAGGTCGAGAGATTCATCCATGCGAGATGACAGAGCCCAGCTGGAGAGCCACCAAGATTCCTAATCACTCGAACACCAGCGAGACCCTCGATGATGAGGAGTCAGGGCTCTGCGTCATGCGCCACGCAGCCACAGCAGATGGAAGCCCCCGTCCATTTCCATGATCCCATGCAAACCGACAGTTATTCCGCTGGCGGTTGACGAATATGGAAAGTGTGATTCGATTGGCGAGTCGAATCCGGCGCTAGGGGAGGCGATGGACCAATCAGAGGCGTCCAAAACGCTTTTTCGATGTCACATGCGGCGCTCTGATTGGCTGATTTGGGTTTCCGGTTCGAGATTCCAGTGACTTCGAATCCAGCAAACGACAAACGGCACGCAAATCAATGGTCTCGTGTACAGAACGGTACGAGGAGAAAGGCAACCACCACACACACACACAGAGGCCTACAGAACCAGACGATTGCGGAGCTGCCGACCCGAGAGAGGATTCATTCCACAATTAACCGGCTTCGCCACAGTCCAAAGCCAACAACCAGCCAACTTCCACCCAATTACCATCACTAGACTCCTCACAATGGCGCCGAACGTGAGCACGATCCAGCCACAGCAGCAGCCGCAGCAGCACAAGACACAGCATACCACCAAGCACCACGACGCTGCTAGCAACCAGAGCCAGGAGCTGCCGTTGTCCCTAGACGCCATCAACGCGCCTGCGATTGAGCCGTTCGTGAACGAGCCACACAACTATTCGCCGACGGACGCTGGCGCGTACACACTGGGCAACGGCACGCCGTTCCTTCCAAGTGTGCACCTCGACATCCGTCCTCCAGAGCACGTGTACACGTCGAACTTCGAGAAGATCCCGTTCATCCCAGGCGAGACCAAGCCGCAGTCCTTTGCTGTGACCGAGCCGTTCGGTTTGCTGTCGGAAGAAGGCGTAGCCGCATTCCGCGAGATCATCGAGAACCACAAGAGCGACCCACGCATTGCGCAGAGCGACGAGCGCGTTGAGCTCATGCTGCGTGGTCTGGGCTTCGTCTCGCCGTTCGTCAACGGCCTCTCCAAGTCACCAATCGTCGCGCAACTCGCCAGCGACTTCAGTGGCAACCCGCTCACGACCCACTCCATGACTTCGACCCACGGCCACATCAACGTCGGCGCCGCGACAGGCCGCGTCGTCGACCCGTGGCACCTCGACTCGGTGGACTACGTCATGGTCGTGATGCTGACCGACCCATCGACGTACCAGGGTGGTGCCTTGGAGGTCGTGAAGCGTGCGACGCCTGATGAGGCCCGCTCGCTAGTCGAGCAGGGACCTCTAGCTGATGAAGACGTGCTGCGCGTGCGCTTCAAGCGTGCTGGCGACGCCATCTTGCTGCTGGGCACGACCCACTTGCACCGTGTGAGCGCCGTGCTTCCTGGTGGCGAGCCGCGTCTGTCGGCCGTGCTTCCGTTCATCACACGCCAGTTGCCATCCAAGGACTTGACGCGTTACGGCACGTTCAAGCGCAAGGACCGCTTCGCTGCGGTCGAGTACGGTCGCCACAAGGCCTGGCGTGCGCAAGGATACTTGGACCACGCCAAGTCGCTTTCGTTTGAGAAGACCACAGCCAACGACGTGATCCGCGACCTGCTGCTTGCGCGGCAAGAACTGGACCACGCGATCCGCGTGCTCGCAGGGGAAGAGGATGATGAGATGCCATTCTTTGACGAGGCCTCGGGTAAGTTTATCAAGCGCAAGTGAGCGAGGGTGGCGAATGTTTATTTAGGATGTAGGAAAGCTATTAAGCAATGCAAATGCACGTAAGACGATGCGATTCAACGGTTGTAGATGTTTTGATTCAACGCTAGCTTACGGGGAAAAACAATCAACAACGCGACGGGAACACGAGCAGAGGTCAAGAGACCACACAGACAAACAGACAGGAAGCAGCGTGGGTGCGAGGGTCACGGCCACTAGTAGCTCGGCGAGTAGTAGTCGTTGTAGGAGTACGACG
>JAADWY010000468.1:0-25431 GCA_023336355.1 Pythium dissotocum
ACTTTGAGATCCCGATGCACAGTACGTCGGGTCTGCAAGTGCGCTACCTGCGTATCCCGGAGCACGCGCGTCATCCCAACTACAAGTACAAGCGATGGATCCGATACGTGACGCAGTCGAGCTCGTACGTCTGCCGTATCTAGGCCAGCCACGCTAGGTACAGTAGCATGGGCTAGCCAGGTGCCTTTTGTGGACAGGGACGCTTGGCTTTGACAGCCTGCCTTTCTGTCACCAGCAGCGTAGCTCGGTCGATCGTCGCTCCACTCAGTTCACATCCTCGTAATGAAATGTATGTTGATACAGTCACGATCATCGTCCATTTCCTTCCACCACAGTGATCATCAGAGTTGATCCTACTTTACACAAGGGGACAAAGAGGTCTCAATCACAAGCACTTGCATTTGATCGTGTGTTGTCTGTCTTTCTTCTGCTACGTGTGGCGTGTGGGCACTCTATTCCTGGGCGTCCACCGTCTGCGCGGCGGACAGCTCGTGGGCGTTCTGCGTCAGGTCTCGCAGCACGTCGCACAGTCGCTTGTGGTTGTGCACGCGCGACGGGTAGCGGTCCTCGGTCAGCTTGAGCTGCTTCTTGTTGGCGTTGTAGCGCGGGCCGGCGAGCTGCTTGACGATCTCTAGGCCCTGAGGCGACAGACCCGTGAAGCACGATAATGGCACCTCCATGATGACCTTGGTGTCGTACGTGTTCTTGTCGTCGATGAAGAGACGCTCGTCAAAGTCCTCGAGCGGCGCGTTCAGGATGAGGTCAATGGCCGAGCCATCGAAAAGCGGGTGGATCTGCTTCATCCACGACGCTGTATCACATACACAAGCAAGCCCAGTCAGCCAATCTACGCTACACAATCCCAACGGAGCTTTTCAACGAACGTACAGTCAATGAGCATGGTGAAGTCGGCAAAGATCTCGAGCTTCTCGACTTCGTGCTTCATGCTCTCGTCAAAGTCCACTGGAAAGTCCTCGTTGAAGTAGGCAGGCGCGTCAAAATTCTCCAGTTCTGGCTGCTTCTCCTTGGCCTTGACCGAAGGCGCGAACGCGAACTTCTTGCGCGGCTGACCCTGCTGCTGCTTGCCCTGTGGCTTGCTGTCGCCGTCCTCGCGCTTGGTGTACTCGCCACTGTAGCTTCCTTCGCGGCCCTTGTTCTGCTTGTCCTTGAGCTCGAACGCGAACTTGCGCTGCTTGTTGTCGCCCTTGTTGTTGCCGCCCTTGCCTTCGCCGAAGAGCAGGTTCTTGTCCTGGTTCGACTGGTTCGGCGTCTTGCGCGGACGCTGCTGCTGTTGACGCTGCTGCTGCTGCGGCTTCTTGTCACCGGCGTCCGCGTCCGTCGCGAAGGCACGCGCCTCCACGGCGGCGACACCTCCGACACGCTGCACGGTACGCACGGCGGCCGCCGTCTTCACGGCGCGGCTCAGCATCATCATGTTCACGAGCGCCATGATTTTCCTGCGGGTCTGTGGACTGAAGAGCTCAAACCGCTCAATGGCTCATGGGCCAGACACAAAACACCTGCGGTGGCAAGGTTTAGAACCTGCCAAATCTAATAAAACCTGATTGACCTCCCAAATCGTTGGCGATTTCACCAACAACCAACAAAAAAATCCTATTTTCTCCACCAGAAACAATCAGACGCAGAATGAAAACGACAAAAATGTGAATGGCGTTGGCGGCGTTTTGGGCGTGTGTTTATGAGCGTGTACGTGTATTTCCTGCATGAAGGTGGGTCGCGCTTGTCTGCGGGGCATTCACCCTTCATCCCATGACAAGTTTCAGCGGCCCACGATGAGTGGAAGGCTCTCTTTTTCACGAAAGATTTGTCCTTCCTTTCTCCTCCTGTGCAACAACGAAAATGGATCGGAAGTGGCTGAATATCACAGCGAGTTGTCGAGAGTTGGGAAGCGATTGCGTCTGAGGACGGTCCTATGGAGCCACCAGGGGAGGAGTCATTGTTATTAGCCCCATTTCGTTGGCGTGAGCCATTCGTACTAGCGTCCGCTGGTCTTAATTGAGTCAGTGGACACCGGGATCGCGGGATCCATGATCACACCCTAAGGAAGGTGAAGGTATTCGCGCTCCATGGACCATTGTGCCCTCGTGTCTCTTGCGCGTTGAGCTGGTCTGTTGTACTCGTATGATAGACCGTGCTCCTCCCACCCTGTGCGTCTTGCGCCGCACGCTCCGCTGTGTCTGTGATGTTGGCCGTCCGATCCGCGATGAGAGCTTAACCCGCAGCGAGTCCAAAGCACGTGGCGTCGGGAACAAATCCTCATCAACAGATCATGTTCATTCTATCTGGCTAACAGTATTCACAAGAAACCCCAAGATCAAGCATCGTGAAGAAATGAAGAAGACAGAGCTCGCTTAGTCACTACACTGTACTGGATTACTCCGTTTCAAGCGCGTTCCAAGCACGTGAGGACGGAAAGCGATGTCTCGTGGGTCATCGAGTCAACCATTCGTCCACGTCGTCCAAGTATCGACGCCGACTCTCGGGTTACTACAAACGGAGTCTACCGGCTGGTCATTGTGGGTGTACTGCATCTGTACTCGGCAGCAGTGATGGTCGTAGGCGCCTCGCACCCGCTACTCCAGTGGATCACGAAGCCCGTCGACAGTGGATCGTGTCAGTGGTCCATTGAGTCGTAGCATGATCCGTGGAAAAGGAAGGTCTCCCAACCAATGACACTTAGCAATACAAAATGATTGACACAATGTCCGTCCAAGACAACTACAATAGCCAGAAGACTAGGTCTTCCGTCGCCTACGGAGACCTCACTCAATAACAATTGACCTCATGCTAAGTGTGTTGTCGTTGCCGCCCAGCGCAATAGGACCGATTTAGCCGGCTGCTTGCCGGAAGCGGGCATTGATGTGTTGTATTACTTCAATCACTTCCGACCCGCAATTAAGCTCCTCTTTGATGACTATTCTAGGCTGAACATGTCGCCACAAAATGAGGTCAATGAAGCATGGATGGCTCTCGTCAAAGCCACCGGCACTAAGATTAGCTTGTATCGTTCGTCGAAGCCATTTTGACAGAAGTATTCTACAGTTGGCGACGCCTCCATCGCGATTCGTCTTGCAAGCAGCAGCCCCAGACAAGCCAGAAAGACCTTCCGCGTCTGTGATCTATCTAGCGCGAGACGACGAGCAAGATGATGGCTGCACCTGCCAGCACCGTGACTCCACACTCCACGGCTTCCTCAGCATCTCCCTGGTACTTTGGGGGCAGTTCTTCGCTTGGAACGTCGGCCTGAGTGCCGGCCTCTACAGTTTTCTCATCGTCTACATCATCATGGGACTCGCGTACGTTGCTTTCTGCCTCTGCATGGCTGAGATCACCAGCGCACTGCCGTTTGCCGGAGGGGCTTTTGGCTTAGCTCGCTGTACGCTGGGCTTCTTCCCCGCCTTTCTCATCGGCTGCTGCGAGACCTTCGAGTACATCGTCACCGTCGCGATCGTCGCGGTAGCCACAACCGACATCGCGGCATCATCGTGGCCGGCACTCGCAGGCTCCAAGCCGCTTCTGTGGTTCGCGTACTTTGTTCCTGCCACAATCATCCACTGCATCGGCGGCTCTCCGTTCTGGCTCCTCACGATCGGAGGAGGTTTCTGCTCGTTGATACTACTGCTCATCTACTGCTTTGGTGTACTCCCGGACGTCAGCTTCCAGGCCAACGCACTCGCCGACCCCGCGATGCTGTACATCGGTGGGTTTGAACAAGTCATGGTCGTGTTTCCCACACTCGCGTGGTTCTTCATTGGTATCGAAGCACTCAACCTAGCCAGCAACGACGTGGAATCACCAAAGAACCAGATCCCACGAGCTCAAGTGGCGTGCGTGTGCACGCTATTATTTACAGGGCTCTTCACGCTACTAGTGACCGTGTCGCTGCCGAACGACGGTGGTATCATTAGTGTTGCTAAGGGCATCACACCACTAAACAACGGCTTCCAACGGGTCTTCGACATCACCAAAGACACGGCGACAGCTCTCGTGATCCCGTCGGCCGTTTGTGGCGACTACGGGATCAGTTGGGCTTCGGCAAAGCTCATTTATTCGATGGGCGCGACCGGACTTTTACCCCCTTGGCTTGCTAAGACTTCCACTCGCTATGGAACACCGTACGTCGCCATCATTTCCTCGTCTATTGCCAGCTACGCGATCTGCCTCCTCGTCCACAACTTTCCCGTGATCACCGAATCCCTGCTTCCGGTGTGCTTGCTCTTCGCGTTCTGAACTCGGGCCAGTGTATCGGATACCTGAGTCTCAAGGCGCACTTTCCCATCGCTAGATATCGAAATTTCCGGAATCCCCTTGGTGCATTTGGTGCGATCTACGCGTTGGTCGTGTGGATTGTGGGCATCGTCGCGATCCTCGGTTTCCAGGACCACCACGGTGGCGAAGTCGTTTTCCTGGGCGTCTTGCTGGTCGCGCTTGGTATCTGCTACGTGTTGCTTGCCAAAGACAGGCAAGTCTTGTCGGAGGAAGAAACAAACGTCCTGTTGGTCGCCCAAATCGCGCACTTCAACGGAAAACGAGCCAAGGAGTATGAGCTGAGAGGCCCGGGGTCCTACATTGCATCGCATGTGAGCAGCTCACCTGGCCGCGTATTGACCGGCATGGGCTGACCGGTACGAGTATGTGAATAGATCGCGAGGCTGAATGTCTTGAAAAATATGTCATTCTATTGCGTCCCATGAAAAGTTAGTTGTTCCTAGCAGACGACAAAGGTTCTCCGTCAAACTTCTGTCTCGTCAAGTCGAAGTCAAACTGAGGAGGAACGGCTGCCCCGTGTGTTCGTCCAGGGTTTTGGGACTGTAGCTGATGCTGTGACTGTGTGGATTTCTTGGTGGGGGCGTTGCCGTCCACGTCGATGCCGCACATTTTGTACTTGAGCAGCAGCGACGCGCGTTCGTCCGTTAGCTTTTGAATCTCTTGGGCGCTGTGCAGGAAGTTGTACTGCAGCTCCAGCGTCGCGGCCTGCTTCTTGATCTGCTTGAACTCGATCTGCTTTCGCTTGGCGAAACGCCGCTGCACTTCGCAGTGTTTGGCTTTCCGCTCGGCGGCCGTCATGCTGCCACGGTCGCCTGAGGAAGAGGAGGAGGCGTCTTGGAACAACAACAGCGCGTCGATCGTGGCGGTGTCCATGTTCATGGCGGTTTGGTCGTAGTCCCCACAGGAGCTACTAGTGTCGGAGGAGGAGCTTGGTAGCTGGTGGGCTGGCGGTGGCGTCCAGAAGAGTTCGAGCGGGACGGACAAATAGGTCGTGGAAGACGGGAAGGCAGGGCGTGCGAACATGATCGACGGTTGAGGAATGAGGGAGACGCTGTCAGGAATCCAAAGCCACCAAACCAAAAGGGGGGAGTAAAATATGAAGAACAATACACCGAGGGCTCGGAGGGGGCGACCCGACCCACTACCTTACTGTACTGTACACTGTACGGTGTGAGACCCTGAGTGACCGTGGGTACGAGAGGTTGGTGGAGATCCGCATCTCTGCACCACGGCCGGGCATCCTCTCTGACTTTTCTAACCCTTCTGGGAGGGCTCGCCCTCTGACGACCAAGAACCCGGCTGGCTATTGCATACAAAGCTCAAGACATGAGCTCCGCGTGGTTGCCTCCTGCTCACGATTGGCGCGTTGACGACCGCCACATGGCCCCTTGCTCGTACTACGTAGGACGCCCCTGGTCGGAAAGGTTGTCCTCCTTCTCGTGTAGCTCAACATGAGAAATCGCGTCGTGATCACGGTGATCTGTAAACCGATTAGATCGATATAATAGAACCACCAGGCCTGCATAGGGTACAGTGGCGTTGCGACGCGCCGATATGGTTTACGCTTGCTCGTGGTCACCACAGTGGTGGCCACGATGGCAGGAACCTGGGCGGGTCGTTCTATTTGAAACCAGGTATGTGTGAGACTCACTGAAAGTCCTTTTGAGGCCGGAGCGAGCCAGCCCCTCTCTCTGTTTTCAACAGGCTCTTGGCCTGGGATCCCGTCGAGATTTTTCCGACACCATTGTGCCTCCGAGTCCTTCGCTCAAGCCACCTGGAGGTAGTGCCGTTGATGCAAACAAACGCCTTCTTTGCAGTGAAAAAAAACAGTGTCACGTTGGCTCTCTATGAGCGTTTACATGTCCAGTGTATCCCTGTGTGACTCTGTCTGCATGCCGTCAATGACATCATTGCCTGAGATCCCCACAGATCAGGTTCAACAAGGAACGAGAGTCATGCAAGGATGACAAGTGTAGCCATGTTCTCAAACCTCTTTGAATGCATCCCCTTTCCTATAATATTATCTCCAAACTATGTTTATTGGCTTGATCTTTGCGTAAAAAATACCTTGGAAAATGAATAGAGACCACAAACCATGACGTTTGTGACCCCAACCTCAGCAGCTTGATGGCCTGATCGAGTCCTCAATCTGTCATCTTGCGTTGCGTCCATGACATAGGGTCTCCGATTGTTGAGAACACCCTTCAGATGCTGTGGGCCGCTGCACCGAACATCATTAGTTGGTTTACGGCGTGCCTGTGTGCGTGGCCTCTTCCACCGGAACGCAGCCGCTGCTGCTATTTGGTTTGCCTGGTCCGTCCGTCCTGGTCCACCCATGTCAACCACTCACTCACTCTCTCGGCATTCAACTGGAGTCCTGAAGGAAGACAACTAACTACCAAACCAGTACCAACACAACTCCTCCGTCGTCTTCTTTGCCATCAACACTGACGTTTGGGTGATGGAAGGGAGGGCTTTGGGTGTGGGAATGGTTGGACAGCGTCTCCAACAACGACGGTGACATCTCGGCCATCACGATGGAAACCAGAGTCGAAGCGATACGCACCCTTTACACTTGCCACCACCGCTGCACCAATGGAGTACAGTACTGAATACGAAGTAGCATGTTTACCGAACTCGACGGGAACACGAGCCGTCGTTGAACGCTTGAAACGCTCTCTTCTCTCTCTCACTCTCTTCCAACTTTTCTTGATGTATCCGGTCGGCCAGCGTCGGTTCTACAGTAACTCACATGTCAGTCAAAGAATACGAGATCGCATTGGTCGTGTGCATCAGCTTTCTGTCGTACAATGTAATACAGGTTTTCGTTGAACGTCTCAATAGCGACAGGCACTGTGCAGCACAGTGTCCGCAGGCTTGGCGTCTGTGTACTTGATTCTACAGCCGTGTAACATTAGCTGACTCCATCGCGCCTTACCACTCGGGTATCGATGATGCCTTGCACTGGTGAAGAACCACAATCGAGACCTGACTCAAGTGGGGACTCGATCAAGCCGAATCCGCTGTGACAGTGAGAAACTTTCCTCTTCGTCGTCCGGTGTTTTGGCGTCAGAACATCCAGAACGCTGTGTGAATATACAGTAGCGCCAGACCGACTCGTATCACCAGAGAAACGACAACTTGCAGTCCGAACGAAGAGGAAGGAGAGCGAGTCGAAGGAGCGACACGCGAGCGTTAGACACCGTCACTTTCGAAGGATGACTGGAAGCCTTCCTAGTCACTGTGCAAGCAGCAATCCGACCACTCGTCCGCAAAGTCCACAGCACGAACAAGCAGCAAACAGGGTGATCAGTACTGCTGTTGAGCTGCGTCATCCCGCGCTAAAGCACGTGTATCCGAGAGGATCCGAAAGGATCCGAGTGGATCCGTCGCCATTCACGCAATGGTGGATCGTTCGGTGGAGTGGAGCTGCAGTCGCACGCTGCTTCAAATCCACATGGCGAGGGTGTTCCTCATGATGGGCAGCTTCCACTTGCTCTTCCAACGATGTTGAAGTCCTTGAGGGACACTCGAGAGCAATCATCGCACTGTACGAGTCCTACAGTAGGGCGGGCGGCTTGCCAATCCATCCTAACAGTACAGTAAATTCAGGATTGGACTGGAAGGTCGGACTCACAGTCAATCAATCAACAATCGTCAAGAGCCTTGATTCCTGACAGTGGATGGACCCGGACGCTCGTCACAAAAACATCAAGCAGTGATCTGAGACCGACCGACCGACTGTCTGTCTGCTTGCAAACATTGGGACTCCACTGCAGAAACGCCCTTCCCGTGCTGTACAGCTCGATCATCACAACATGTGACCATGCGCCGCATAGTGCCTTACCGTGTCTACGGTACTGACTGGATTTGTCGCCGCGCTGATCCGAAGAGGATCGGTCGGAGACCAGTCAGTGTCCCTTCGGAATCGCGAGGCGGAAACTCGGAGACAAACAGTTCGACGAGCCCTCCTGCTCACTCAGTCACACTCACGCGTGCCGAGTGGCGAGTGTCGACGCCGCATCGCAGCGCATCGCGTTCGTCCCGTGCTGCATTGTCATATGCCGGCGCTCGGTTCAGTCGCTCAGTGGATTTCTCTCGACGGGTGCCGCGTCTGGAATCCTGCACAAAAGTCCACGATGAAAAAAAAGAACGACTCATCCGTGTACTAGTACTGCTTCAACACCACCAGCTGGCTTTGCGGACGACGTGTCGTCTGCAAGGAACCGTGAGCTTCGCTTCCGGAATCCGGTGATTGAAGTCTGAAGTTATACAGTATCCGCAGTGGTGTCCACGCTGTGAGAAACCACGGTTGTGGCTTTGCCGCCAAAGAGTTCAAACTCTAATGCGTGGCCGATAACTTACTGAGACCGTGGTGCTTCAGAAAGTATGGCACTGTACTCTGTACAGTATCGGAGACTGTTGGAAAGAACTTTGGACGTCGACCAGCCAGTCACTGGAGGACATCTCCATGTTTAAAAACAGGATTGTTTCATACAAACGGCGTTTCAAACACAATGCCAGAGAGAGAAAGAGAGAGCTTCAGCATTGGACGAGTCAGAGTCAGCACGGTCTCACATACTCGCCCGTGGAGAAAGGGACGCTTCCTGGATTCCCGTAAGGCACAAGGCCTCGAGTATGTGTGTGTCTGCTGGTGGGGGCACTTGGATGTTGCTACTGGCAACTACAACACGTATGCAATCCGATTCTTCTTCCGCCGGGCCATGCGGTTTCGTCGAAGAGCCCCGAACGACTCTGGATTTGTGCGACGTTGGGCGCCCGGTGATTCGCTGGGCCAGCTGTATTAAACAACACGTCAGGACAACTGTGTGCCTTATGCTGATGCTCGCGTCCCGACTTGACTTGATGGCTGTCTGTCGCTTGAAGTGGAGACGGTGAGATCGACTCGATCGACCGACCGAGAGATCGGAAGACCCAGCAGCGGGCAATTGTTCAGTCCACCCTTGGGTCTATCTCTCTGGATTTTGATTGCAGTTCGACTCCACGGTACAGAGAGTCTACTGTACAGTCTGTGCTGTGGCCCTGCATCAGTCACAAACTAGAGAGGCTGCCTCTGTGGGCCTCAGTAGCAAGGCAGGCCTCCCCCATCATCTTCGCCGCAAGCGGTGGTCGAACCCCCAAGCGACTGCGTATACTTCGAAGGAATACCGTACGGCAGCACTGTATCCACGCCGCCGGGCAGTGATCCTCCTTCGTCAGCTTATAACCCAAAAAGCTGCCCAGCAAGCAAGCGCATCGGGCAAACGGCCCGCGTGTGGAGCCGTCCCTAGTGGTGGTCGTGGCGTGGCGGTGCTTGTAATGGGATCCCCACGGCGTCCGCTCGGCGTCGAGCAGTGGACGGAGACCGACCAAGCCATCATCGAGTCGCTGCTTCTCGCCGACAACAGCTCGTCTTCCACCGGCAGCAGCGGGGCCGAGCACGCGGCCTCAGCGTCGTCTCAGTTGCCGGTAATACGGCCGACTGCTGCTGCTGGTCATGATCACGCCCATGCTGCAGCCGCGAATGTACGGGCGTACCTGCCGGCTGTCCATGCTCACGCGACTCCGTCGACGACGACGACTGCGACGCCTGTCGCGTATTGGATCCCGGCTCAGCCCATCCAGCACACGCATCCGTACTACATCCTCCATCCGTCCAGTGCCTACGCGAGTGCCGCGGCGTCGAGCCACGCGCATTTCGGTGCAGTCAACTTTGACGAGCAAGACCAACTCACGGAAGAAGAACGCAAGGCCAAGCACCGTGCCGTCCAACGGCGGTTCGTGCAGCGCAAGAAGGTAGCTAGCTACCTGTACAAGAAGACTTTTCTCTGTGTTGTTCTGTGGGAGGAGCTGACAATAGGATGTGTGAATGCTGATCGTGTATCGTAGGAGGAGATGGCCCGCGTCCGCCAGGAAGTGACCCGACTTGAGAAGCGATTCAAGTATTTACAGCTCAGCTCGGAGCAGCAAACGCTGGAGCAGCAGAACAGCGAGCTCCAGGACAAAGTGGGCGAGCCCGTGCCCGAGCCCACGCGAGAACAGTTCGAGTGGCTACTCGAGGTAGGTCAGGCACGAGTTGACGAGCTGTCTGTGGTAATGCGTCCTCCACGCTGATGAGATTGGAACGTACTGACTTCAATGATCCCCCCCCTGCAGGAAGAATGTCGACTTGCCAAGGAAGCCTACGTCCCCATTGAAGACGACGAGTTCAACGAGCTTCTCAAGCAAACGATGCACGCGGTCAACAGCACGGTGACCAAGCACGAGCGGCAGCTTGATGACAGTACGAAAGTCCACGTCATGGGCTGGTCCGGGTGGCGCGTACTGGAGACCAGCGACAGCGCCGCGCCGTCCATGCGCTTCGAAGTGTCCAAACACTTTCCACACGTCGACGTGGACGATATGGTCGAACGCGCGTGGCAGAAAGTCAGCAGTCCAGACGGCTACCGACGCTTCTTCAGCCAGGCGATCATAATGAAGGTACGCTGCCTCTCTATATATCACACTAAAACTGAGCAGTCTCACTCAACTGACCTCACGCTATTTCTGGTATTAAACGCGAAGGTCGTGGAGCTCCAGCGCGTGAACGATGACTCGCTAGTGATCTTCAAGACGATGATCAACCCGATCTCCGGCTCGATCGTCCATTCAGTGGATCTGCTCTGCAGGATACGCACCAACGACGAAGTGCTCATCTTCACCAAGGGTCTTCCTATGCCCCACGTCCGAGACAACCTGCCCGACCCGTCCAACTGGTCGGTCTCACTTAACGTGCTCGCCTTTCGTCCGTCGGCGTTGCAGCCTCCTCGCGTTACGGCGACTGGCGTGGATTTCCGATACAATTGCTGTATCGAAGGCCCATCAGAGGACGAGATGCGTTACTGGCTCATGGAGATTCTGTTCGTCATGGTGAGGTTTGAAAATATGCTCGTGGCGCCCACGTTTGCACTCACTGCACGCTAGAAGATGAAGGAGAAAAAAGAGATCAACTCCACACACTCAGTCGTGGATTATAAGAACAGAGAAGTATTACGTAAAGTTCCAAATGCCACAAATGGTTTTAGACAAATCGTGATTTTGTACTATTAGGCTATGTTTATGGTGTCTACTACAATATGTATCTGGTGTGTTAATGCATCTACGACGAGTGTATGGGTTCTAGTTGCCAATCGCAGCAAACACGCCGTTGAGTGCTGCACCGATGATGCAGAACACGCCGCCCATCCAGGCAAACATGCGGTGTGGCTGGAGCTGCAAAGCGTAGGTCACTGTGTGGGCGCAACGAGTCACCGTGTAGGCGATCATGAGCAGCGTGTTGACGTACTGGCTTCCGCCGGCGGCCATGGAGGTGAGGAAGACCACGCAGGCCATGGGGATCGACTCGATGTCGTTCTGGACGATGCGCTTCCAGCGTTGCTCGTCCTCATGGGCGGCCTTGAGATGCGCAGGGATGGCAGTCACGCTGCCGTAGTTGTCCTGCTTGGGCATGCCGTTCGCACAGAACAAACCGGTGTCTTCTTTGGTCCGCGAGCCGGCGTGGAAGCCCTTGCGGCCCTGGATCATCGTGGCGGCTAGGAACTTGACGTAGAGCACGGACGAGCAGATCGCGAGGACACGGACATCCGAAGTTACGGGACCGAACATGGTTCTACAAGGTAGTTGAGTTGGCTTGATGGAAGGCTGGCAAATGAGCGAATGAATCGACCTGAATACTTCAAACCACCACCACCGACCCACAGGACAAGTCTGCCATCATGCAGTACTAGTATACGAAATGATGCAGCTTGGATTACGTGCACCGTCCTACCAAGGGTCATGCCCCTCACAGCTAATACAGTCCAGTGCCTGACTTCACGGTTGAAGCAGTCAGGTTGGAACAAGCGAAAATGCGATGGCGTTTATGTTCAAAATGCCATGTCTGACTTGGTTGCCGATTGCACATAGCCGAGCCATCAGCTAGTAATCGGCGATTTGATTGGCTGTTATAAATGATTTTGGTATTCTTAACCAATCAGAGATCGTTGGAGTGAGGTGTGCCTGACCTCTTCAAGGCGAACAGTCTCTGGAGCTTTTCGAGTATGCCTGACTTGGGGCAGACGACCAATTGGGACGTGCGCTATGTGGGACGAGCAGCCTCACACCAATACGAAGGTACGTCTCGAGAGACGTCATCCGATCCGACAGTTGATCGGTCCTTCCATTGGTCCACCAACCACCAGAAGCCTCCAGTTCTTTGCTTGGCCTTGAGTAATCCCCCCCAACAAACAATGCTGCGAGTCTCATCCATGCTACGTCCACGTGTTGGTCCCCATTCCACAGCATGTATGTCCCCACCTTGGACGTGCTACGCAACCATCAGTCGACTCTTCTCGGCAGTGCCTTCTGAACAGAAGCCAACCCCCACTGCTTCGCAGGCGAACGACAACTCCAAGAACGCAGACCAAGCCGCCGCCGTTCTTCCACACTTTGCAGACCAGTCGCCTGAGAATCAGCCACGACAGACTGATGACAAGGGTCTCACGTGGGACCACCCTGTCCCGCATCCTGTGTACGACATGGAGATTATCCGTGAGATCCCACAGACTCACCATGGTGTGGCAGGCGTCCCGGACCGCGTCGCCTTCGGTGCTGTGTGGCTGCTACGTCGTGGATTCGACTTTGTGTCTCGCTACCGCGGCCCAGGCGGTGGTATGACGGAGCAGGCGTGGCTAAACCGCTGTCTCTTCCTAGAGACGGTCGCTGGTGTGCCTGGGATGGTCGGAGGCATGACGCGCCACTTGCACTCGCTTCGCCGCATGCGTCGGGACTACGGATGGATCCACACACTGCTGGAAGAGGCTGAGAACGAGCGTATGCACCTGATCATCTTTATGAACCTGAAGCAGCCGGGGCCGCTGATGCGCGCGATGGTGCTCGCCGCGCAGGGCGTGTTCTTCAACCTGTTCTTCCTATCGTACTTGGTCTCGCCACGCATGTGCCACCGCTTTGTCGGCTACTTGGAGGAAGAGGCCGTGAAGACGTACACTGGTCTACTGGCTGACATCCAGCAGAACCGTCTATTGGCTCATTGGCAGACTCAAACAGCGCCTGTGGTCGCGAGGACGTACTACAAACTGCCGGAGACAGCGAGTCTCGCGGACATGGTGCTGTGTATTCGCGCCGACGAAGCCAACCACCGTGATGTGAACCACACGT
Source organism: Pythium dissotocum (assembly GCA_023336355.1). Lineage (NCBI taxonomy): Eukaryota > Oomycota > Peronosporomycetes > Pythiales > Pythiaceae > Pythium > Pythium dissotocum. Next base: position 13,486 of record JAADWY010000468.1, read on the forward strand.
TCGCAGCGTTGAACCAAGACCACGACGTGAATCCATTCATCCGTCGCCAAGCAGCGCAGGACAAGCAGTCGCGCGTTTGAGCGAATAAGGACGAATGTCGTGGGATGGCTTTTGAGTGACAAGCTTCAACCGAGAAAGTGCATTTTCTGTCTTAGTGACATGGCATTGTTTTGGTTTGCATGTTTCATAATAGTGACGTTGATTTCCATCGGCTGGACGTCCAAACACGAAAATGGCGGAACCACTAGTGGCGTTTGATGCTGCCGACGAGGCGCTGCACGTGTACGCGCAGGACGATATCGACAACGTGGAGGAGGAAGTGCGCGTGACGGTCTACGGCAAGGAACTCGCGCTCTCGCTGCTGCTGGTGGGGCTCCATCATCTGCATTTGACTCATTGACTATCATCAACTTGTGGAAGTTCTAACGGCAAATGACTTCATCAAACAGAAAGAAGACGAGCTCGCGCCGCTGTTTTCCGGTGCTGCATGGGCTGGGACGCTTCTGTGGGACGCCGCCATCCACCTCACGCGGCGGTTCCTGCTCAAGTACCGCTCTGAGTTTGAAAAGCCCGACAACAAACTGCGGATCATCGAACTCGGCGCTGGCATGTACGTCTTCATTATGGGGTAAATGGCCTCGTATCACCCACAATCTGACGCTTCGTATGATGCAGTGGTGTTCCTGGTATGGCGGCTCGCGTCGCTGGTGCCCACCACGTCGTAATCACCGAGCAGGACGACTTGCTGGAGCTCATGCACCGCAATTTGGCTGACAATTCTTCGGTTCTTCGCATCGGCGACGGCTTTTCCGAGGTGGAAATCGGCGCGATCCACGCGCGTCCATTGAGCTGGGGCGTGACCGAGACCGCCGAGTACTTTGCGACGTACGGCGACGAGTGCTACGACGTGATCCTGTCGTGCGACTGCATCTACGAGCCGCTGTACGGCCAGTCGTGGAAGGTTCTCGCATTGACGATGGAGATTTTGTGCCTGAAGAACCCCAAGGCACTCGTGATGATGGGCGTGGAGCGCCGCAACCAGGACGGCATCGACAAGTTCCTGGCGTTCGTGGCAGAACACACGCAGCTCACGTGCGAGATGGTAGAGGAGACCTTCGGCGCCACCAAGAACGTGCTGCAACTGTACTACCTGAAGCTTCGCCAGTCAGACGCAAACGAATAGAGACAAGCAACGCAGCCAGACAGGCAGGTGTGTGCTGTGTTGTGCTATGTTGTTTATATGATCAGAACGGCCGTGACGGGCTCGTTCGTTTATGTGTACGATGGGTACCTGCCTAGGAGTGTGCTAACAGTATCGTGGGGCGTTGAGACAGGACGACCCTACCAACAGTAACCCACTCTACATCGGACGATGCCAGACCTCCTCACAGCGGTAGGCCTTGGGCGTGACCTGGATCACGACGTGCAGTGGGATGTTGAGCGTCGGGCACTCGGCCGGTGCCTTGTTGGTCAGGTACGCGTACAGCACACGCAGAATGGCCTGGTGCGCGACGATGAGCACGGGCTTGTCTGTGCGCATGAGCTCCATGATGACTGGCTCGAGGCGGTGGATCACGTCCTGGTACGACTCGCCTCGAGGGTACCGGTAGTGGAGCTTGTTGTTCTTGCGAGCGAGGTACTCCTCGGGCATCTCGTCGGCGACTTGCTCGTAGGTCATGCCGTCACACACGCCAGCGTCGATCTCATCGAGCTGCTTCCACTTGACGACTGTGCGGCCGCGAGCAGCGATGCGCTCGACAGTCATACCCGTGCGCAGCATCGTGGACGTCCACACAGCGAGCTCCGTGTCTTCAGCAGGGTAGTACGCGTCAATAAACCGGTCGAGCTGCATGGCGTACTGGACGCCCAATGGACTGAGAGGCGAGTCGCCGCCGATGCGCTTCTGTGTGTTGTACATGCTTTCTCCGTGGCGACTGAGCCAAATGGGGCGAGGCTTGAGGTTCAGGTTGGCCATGAGGAACATGATACGCGACTGCAAGTAGCCGTGGACCTGGTTGGCAAAGATCTGGCGGCCGACGTCCGTGATCTTGATGAACGCGAGGTTCTCCTGGTCGGCGTTCATGGGCTCGTACACGGCATAGTAGTGCTGGATGCGATGGCGGTAGTCCTCGTCGGTCTCCTCCATCGTGCGGCCGGCGTAGTCCGCCGAGTTGAGCTTCATCTCGTTGATTGACGACGCGATCATGTCGGCCTGGTTGTACACCGACTCGATGAACATGACCTCGCATTTGTACCGCTTCGACAGCTCGTCGCGCATGAACCGGCGGCGGTTGCGCGTGGCGTTCGTGGCGTCGAAGATCGCGCAGTCGCACTCGTCGTTCTCCAGCGCCGAGATCGAGTCGTCGAGACACTGGCGTGCGATCTCCGTGCGGATATTCGCCGACTCGGCGTTCTGCGGGTCCCAGAAGTTGTGGCTCACCGTGGCGCCGACAATACGCCGGCGGTACTCGCCCGTGTTGAAGATCTTCGAGTGGTGGCCCATCCACGTCAAGTGACGCGCCAACGTGTGGGCGATGAACGTCTTACCGCGGCCTGGCAGACCCACGAGAAAGATCATGAGCTTGCCGCTCTTCTTGGACGTGATCTTCTTGCCGTCCTGCGGAACCACCACCACCGACGAGCGGTGGCCGCCCTGCTCAGCTCGCTGCTGGTGCTCGTGCGTGACGAGATCGCCGCCAAAGTTCTGGGTCGTGGCCGCCAGCAAAACCGACGACGACGCCGTGTCGTTCACGTGGTTGGCGTACTTGGGCGTGATCTGTTCGTCCAAGTGGGTCAGCGACTCGTCACTACGCGACCGCGTCAGCGTGCCAGCACGCGAGCGAGTCGCATGCGGATGCACATCATGGGCATGGACGTGGTGGTGGTGGATCGCGTGGCCGTCCACGTCGAGTCCGTACTCCGAGTCCTGGGTCTCCGACGGCGCACGCAGGCTCGTGAGCAGCGGCGGCGGGTCCGACTTGGACTTGACGTGGTCGTGGCCGTGCGGCGTCGCGGGTGACGACTGCGTAGCTCGTGGAATCGAAGAGCTCTGCGAGCGAAGCTTCGTGAGCTCAGCGGTGGCCGCCGGGTTCATCAGAGGCAGACCTGCGGGTGCGTCGCGGATCATCGTGCGGATAGGACGCTGTAGGACCTTACGATCACCCTCGGCATCGACCTGTGGGAAGACACGGATGAAGTTGTTGAGGTTTCCGTACTCGTCGCCTGCAAAGACGACCTCAGGGTCGTAGACCCAGTTGCCGTCGACGCAGTAGCGGAAGAAGTGCGTGCCCACGGGCAGGAAGAGCTTGACGGCGAACACATCGGGCGTGTCATCGTCGCTGTCGTCCTCCACGCACACGCCGACGGCGTTGGGGGACTTTGGCTCTGGCTTCTTCAGTAGGATCTGAGACCCCCAGCTGATGAACACAACATCAATCATGCAACGTTGGCATTTTGTCCATCAATCACTCGAGCCAAGAATCAATCATCCAACAAAAACGAAAACGCACTTGTTGAAGGAGCCCGTGATGCCGATGGTCTTGCAGGGCTGCGACCATTCAAAGCGCACGGGGTACGCGTAGTCGGCGTCCTGGTCGATGCTCTCGGCGCGTCGGCGGCGCACTACTTGCGTCGGGTGGCTTGGACTCACGGGCGCCGACGGAGGACCGGACGCGAGACCGGCAGCAGCCTGCGTTTGCAGCAATGGCGGCGGCAGCGACTCGCTCATGATGCAGACTTAGAGATATTGCAGGGGAGGACGCTGTGTTTGTGCAGGGGAGGCTGTGGGTGGTGTTGTGCGGCGTGGGGCGTGCGCGTGCGTCGGCCTCCTCTCTCTATCCAGAGAGAATCAATTGCGGTTGATTGCGATGCTGCGATCGCCGATCGTGGAGTCGTTTGATTTTGTATCGGGAACAAGAGAGGAGGCGGAACGAAATGGATTGCGTGTGAACTTAGCGACCAGCGTGAAAAACAGAAGAGAAACATCAATGCGAACTTAGTGGTGGAGGTAATCTCTCCTAAAACCGGACCCGCTGCGCGAAATACAGCCAGCGTCAAATTGTCGGTGTGACGAAGCGGTTATTATGAGGGGTAGGGGTGCGGGGAGACAGAAACTCAGACGGGTCGTCAACATATCTAGACATTTTTCACCGTGAAATTACTAAAGTGGTCAAATTGCAACCCAATTCTCCAGCCGACGCACGCAACAGCCACCTGGCCGACCTTTGGGAGTTTATTCTCGGCGTCGTTGATAACACCTGTGTCACACATTTATTGGTTTCAAAACCTTCAGGGATACATATTCGACATCAACTAATACAATCACGCGTTTTCCTGCGACAGCGCGGACGTCCTTGCTGCTCAGCCAGCTGAGCCAGAACCCACAATCCATCGATCAGGCTTGGACCAATTTTTCCCATTCGTCGGCGCGGTCCTAACCTAACGTCCGTGAGCTGCAGTCTAAAAGTCTAAAGCGGACTCTGGTGTCTATCGGTAGAGTCTAACCGAAGAGCTCCGTTCCTCGTACCCCTTCCATCCATCTCTCCATATCCACACATGTACCAGCATTCCCCAATGGAGCGTCTCGATTCAACCGCCAGCGAGACGCCTGGCAATATCTGGAAGGACACGTCCGAGGCAGAGCTCTATGGCAACTACCTCGACAGCACGTCCCACGCCAACGAAGCCCACGACATGCAGATGCGGCCGACGTTCGGCGCGCGCAACACGGCGACCGGCGCGGCCGTCGGTGCGCCGCCGCCACACCAGGACATCTCTGTGGGTCTGCTGGAGGAAGACGAGCACGCCGGCCGCACGAGCGCCGCCAAGAAAGGCTACTCGGGCCGTAAGCGCGTGTGGCCTGGCGCGCTGTTTCTGTTGGTGCTTGTGGGCGCGGCAGGCGCCGCGATCGCGTGGTTTGGCGTCCAGAACTACAACGACGCGCAGGAGCAGCAGGCCGTGTCGTCGGAATTCAACTCGCCTGTGATCGCCAAGACGCCGACGCTCAAGGTGTGTCGCGTGCCCAACTACGTCACCGACGGCACCAAGCTGTACGCGACGGCGGGCACGGAGAAGCACGAAGTCCACTTCACGGGCATCAACTGGAGCGGCATGGAGAACGTCGAGGGCGTGCCGCATGGCCTCGCGACGGGCCAGAGCAAGCTCGATGATATCGCGCAGTTGCTGCAGGACCAGGAGATCAACGCCGTGCGTCTGCCGCTCAACGCCAAGATGATCATCGAGGACTCGGCGCCCGACACGACCAACTTTGTGAGCCGCTCGCAGACTGATCTCTTCGGTGTGTCCTTGTACACTGACATGATCAAGAAAGTCGTGCAGGGTTTGGCGCGGAAGCAGATCGCTGTGCTGCTGGATCTCCACAAGATCGACCCGGCGTACAACGCCACCACGTCCGAAGAACTGTGGTACACGGACGCGTACTCGGAGGCTGATATCATCGCCATGTACAAGAAGCTCGCGACGCTGCTGTGTAACGAGCAGCACTACAACATCATCGGCGTGGACATCAAGAACGAGCCTGTAGGCGGCTGCTGGCCGGCCAAGGACACGGACAAGTACTGTCCGTCGGCCAAGAACTGGCCGCGTGCGGTCGAGCGCATCTCTGCCGCTATCCTGAGTGTCTGCCCGAACTGGCTCATCGTCGTCGAAGGCCTGTACGCGCAGAACATCGTCGCCAACATCAACGGCGCCAACGCCACGTACAGCGACTGGTACGGTGCGAGTCTCCAGAACGCGACCAAGAACCCCATCGCTCTGTCGGTCAAGAACAAGGTCGTGTACGCACCGCACTTCTACTCGCCGAGCGTGTACCCGTCGTCGTACTTCTTCGCCAAGCAGTCCTCAGCCTCTGACGGCAGTGTGAGTGTGACCGAGTACCCGAACACGGCTGAGGGCAACGCGTCGCTCCACGCCGCCGTCAAGAGCGTGCTGGACGCGGCGTTCGGTACGCTGCTCACGACGGCCTCGGCGCCAGTGTTTTACGGTGAGTTTGGTGGTATTTACGGTGCCAAGGAGCTGCTCACGGGCAAGACAAGCACGCGTGTGATCGACTACCTGATCGACTACGCCGACACCAACGGCATGATCGGTGGCTTCTCGTGGGCTGTGAACCCGGACGGCAACTACAACTTTAACGAGGTGTACAACCCGACCAAGGCCTGGGAGTTTGGTTTGTACGCCGACTCCAAGTGGAGCAAGCTCAACGAAGACTACGCCGCTGGTCTGCGTGCGCTCAAGGGCAACGGCATCATCCCGTGCTTCGCGCGTGTCGTCAGTGGCTCGAGCTCGGCCTCTGGCTCGACGGCTGTGGGCGACACCACGACCACCACCACGACGAACACGACCACCACGACCAACGCCACGACTCCTGCGGTCACGACGGCCAACTCCACCAAGCTGCTGTAAGCTAGCTAGCGAAGCTGCCTGTGTAGCTAGCTGCCTATGAACCGCCACTCGTCTTTTGTACATCGATCGATCTTCTCCATTTTCCATCCGTGGGTCTGACTCACCATACTACTGCCATTTGAAAAGTCATCATTCCCCCCAAATTTGAAACCAGCAATACATTTACAGCACCCCCAACGTTCTCGCTCCATCATTGCGTCCTCATCATTGTTCTTTTTCACTGTAGTTTACATACTGGCGGCCTACGCGTTGCTCGCTGTCTCTGTCTTGGCCTTCTTCGCTGCCGCTTTGCGCTCTTCCACCTCACACGCTCGCTACTCATCCAAACACACACACAACCACACATCAGTACACCGTCCTATACCAGCTCACTCCTCACACAAACCACCATCTTACCTTGATGGCGTCGTTCTTCTCGACCAGCGTGTCGAACTTGCGCTGGTACGTGTGCATCTTGGGCGCGTTCAGCGTCTGCTCCTGCTTGCGCTGGACGTTCACGCCTTCCGACGCCTCCTTCACGCCGCTCAACGCCTTTTCAAACTGCGCCGCCACGCCCTCGAGCACCGCGGCGCGCACTTTCCACAGCTTGGTCGCGTACGCCTGCTGCAGCTCCAGGTTCACCACGCGGTCGCTCTGCACTTCGACGTTTGTCTGCAGTTTGTCCACTGCGTTTGTCCAGGCCTCCACGTCCTCGGCGGCCTTTCCCGAGGGCTCTCGCACCTGGTAGCGGTTCAGATCGATCGCATTCAGCGGCACGTTCGCCTTGACGCGACGGTACTCGCTCTGGAGCCGCGGGTGGTCGGCAAACATCGGTGAGTAGTCGGGCAGGAACTCCAAATATGACGCTGGCGCGGGGGCGAACTTGGTCATCTCGGCGCGGATCAAGTGCTGCACGACCTGCTGTGTCTTGGCGTCGTTATACTCCGTGTCCACGTAGCCCAGCGCGTCGATGAGAGCCTGGCTCTGCAGCAAGAGAGGACAGCTCGTCGTCGTCGCGGTCGCCATGATAATGCTGCTTTGATTCCCCTTCGACTGGTGCTTCCAGCACGAAGAGCTCCAATACTCCCTCCTAAAACCGATGAGTTGATCGGACCAACAGGGCGTTATTTATGGTATCAACACGTTAGATACGGATAAAAATTGTGTTTTCCACTTAGGGTAATCCGGATTATCTCGCTAAAATGCGTTTTACGCGGCAGCGGCCTTGGCGTTCATGCGTTTGGCGTGCATCATGACGGGCGTCGACGGCATGAGCTCGATGGACACGTCGTGGCTGCAGTCGTTCGGTGTCGCGAGAGTAAAGTGGTAGTGGTTGAGCAAGTTCGTCGTAACGGCGCGAAGCTCCAGCATCGCGAGCTTGAGTCCAATACAAACGCGAGGCCCCGTGCCGAACGACGTAAACTTGTTACTCGACACAGTGATCAGCTCGCCAGTCTTCTCATTGATCCAGCGTTCTGGCTTGAATTCAGCGGCGTCCGGGCCCCAAAGGCTCGCGAGGCGAGCCATCGCGTACGGATGCACAGCCACCATCTCACCCTTGGCGACCTCCACGCCTGACGCGATCTCCACGTCGTCCAGCGCCGCTCGTTGGATGATCGGGATCGTCGGGTACAGACGCAGCACTTCTTTGATCGAGGCTTCCAGGTACACGAGCTTGGCGACGTTTTCCGTCGTGAGGTACGGCGTATCGGCGTCTGCATCCGGAAACACACTCTTCAGTTCCTCACGAAGCTTGCTTTCTACGTGCGGATGCTTGGCGATCATGAGGAACGTCCACACGAGCGCGAGGGCTGAGGTGCCACGCGACGCGAGCACGAAAGTCCAGATGAAGTCCAGGAGGTCTTCGGCTCGTAGACCTTGTTTGTCTTCTGCACTCTGAGCCAGGAACAGCTCCACAATGTTCTTGACGTCGTCTTTCTCAGGAGTAGAGGACTCACTCTTTGCCTCTTTCTGGCGAGCGGACGCCGCTGTGAGACTCTCCTCGACCACCGAGCGTAGCCACTCACGGCAGGAGGCCAGCGACTTGGCCATCTCACGTTCTGGTCCAATATCCAGCCAACGCTTGAGCTTCCACTCGAACGCCGGCAGCCTCAAGCGACGCATGAGGTTGGGCGTGGACTCCTCGATGGCCGTGTCCATTGGGTGCGGCTCACTCCCACCAATGAGTTTGAGGTCGACGCCTAATCCAACCTCTGCGAAGGTCTGCAAGGCAAAGTCGTGGAACAACTTGAGCAAGTCGATACGCCACGGCTCACCGTCAAAAGCCAGCGTCTGCTGCGTGATTCACTCGTGGAGACGCTTCGAATTGCGTGAGAACTCGGGGATGTCGCCGATCAGTGGACGCCATGCCGCCAGCGAACGGATGCGGTTCTTGCCACTTTGACGGGTGCGAAGAGCGAGAAAGGCAGCCACGAGGAGCGTCGAAATGCCGGCGCTGAGCAGCAGCGTCGACAGCGGCGTGTGCTCTGGTACGAAGGGCAGCACGAGCACCATACTGCTTGAGATGTACGCAGAGAGAGAGACTGGAGCGGCGAGGGAAGAATGAGAGACTGTGGGCAGGGAACGAAAGGGAAGGCCCCGCGGCTCAGACTGAGGAACGTTGGGGCAGTCGCGTCGGCAATCGGGGACAAGCCACTCGATTTCTTCCCACGAGAGATCTCTTCAACGATGGGCAGCATTCCGAAGGTGGTATTCTATCGGTCTTGACCATAACCTTCCATAATGAATAACGTGAGTTTGCTGATTTGACTTCATTTAACCTCGAACATGCCTCTGATATTGTGTATACTGTTGTCAATCAATGCATTGTTTGGAGAAGAATTCCATCATTCAATATCAATCCTTTCTGACGGAAATTCCGGCGATTCTGCTGATGCGAGACTTGATTGACGGCCCCTGAGTACATGTAGTCGACCATTGAACAGTAGGAACTGGTAAGTGAGCTTATCCTAGCGCAAGCGAGTCGGCATTCCGTCGCTCGGTCTCCTCGTGGACATGCCTCCACCGCGAGGATTCACCGCTGAACAGTCGAGTACCAGCGGCTCACTTGTGTTGCAGTACGGTGTATGTTCTCCATACACGAGCACGCCACCGATGTCGTGCAGGCGAGAGACCCACACTGGCAGGGAGACGACCGCTGTGTGGTCAAAAGAGACCCAGGCGATGGTGGGAAGGTCTCCGATATTGGCTGGCAGCTCCGTGACTGGGTTCCAGCCGACGGCGAAGTGCTCGAACGTCGCCAGTGGGAAGTCGGGCAACGTGGTGAGGCTGCTGTTGACGAGTCCGAGGCGACCCAGTGTCATTCGAGTTAGTGCCGGCGGCACGCCGTCCAGAGGACTGTGCTCCAATACCTGATACCGCACGTGGCGCCACTTGGAGCTCACAATATCAGGAAGCGTCTTGAGCCCCGTGGCCACCAAGCTGAGAAGCACTAGCGATCTGGGGAGGTCATCAACGAGCAAGAAGCCTGGGACGTCGGTCAGCGGTGTGCGTACTAGTGCTACGCGTCTCAGTATCGGATGATGGAGTTGCGTGAGCGCTGCCTTTTCGAGGTCCCAGTGAGAAATGGTCGTGTTGTAGACTTCCAGGCCACGCAGTTTGGAAAACGTTGCGAGGCTGTTGGGAATTGTGAGCTCCGGGCAGTGGACGAAGGCCAAGAAGCTCACAGCGTTGGCGTTGATGCTGGTTAGGAGGCCCTGTGTGTGGTCCTCCAGGGCACTGGTAGTCGTGAATCCATACCGTTTTGCAGTCCGATAGCAGTCGATCTCCACGAGTGCACAGCCATACGTCTTGGTGAACCACGGTCTCAACTCGACAAGACAGGATGGGCTCGTCCCTTGCTGGGCCACGCGAGACGAATGCACTTGGTTACCGACAACCACAAGCCCCCAGAATGCGTAGACTGCGTGGGCGGCTTTCTCAGTGCGAGACATCTTGTGGTGGCTCCAGCGCAGCCAGAGCTCTCGCTCCGTTACGGGCTCGCGCGCTTTGATACGCGACTTATCGTCGTCTCGTGATGCATCTGGTACAACCGACGTCATCGCTACGGCTCGCTCCTCCAGCATGCTGCCAATCCCACAGCAGGCTGCGAGGATGCTGATCATGGGCGTCAGTTTCGATAGAAAGTCGACGATCGAACTGGCCAGAACTTGCTGCGAGTGCATCTCCCAGTTGAGCATGAAGACGTTGTCGGCCGCAAAGGTCTCAGGGAAGCGCTGAGTTGTTTTGTCGAAGACGCGGATGAACGGAAGCATGACCTTGGTTGGGATCGCGACCGCCCAGACAAAATGAAGTAGTACGTCGATGGCTAAGCACACAACCCGTTGAGCCGATGTATTCTTTCGGATCACGAAATGGACAAGCGGTGTGGTCCAGCAATTAATCACGAGCAGCAGACACGAGAGTGCGTTGATACTAGCAATCCCCACGAATTAGTCCATGCGGTAGCTCTGGTACGACTGCGATGCAATCTCCACGCCTTCGCGGAGGATCAAAACCTGGTTAAAGTACCTGTTTTCGATGCCGAAGATGCCCCGACGCCCGAAAACAGTGCGATACGAGAGCCACAGAGATGACCAGGCACGCGCCATCGTGTGTCGGGCTCTAGAATATCGGCCTGCGCCTTCGTCGGCGTCATCGCTGTCTTCGTCGCTGTCGCCTTGAGGCTTGGGGGGCATCCGCCAAAACGCGAGTCGTCCGGCCTCCAGTGAGGTGGAGACCATGCGCTTCAGGTTGATGACGTACAGACACGTGACCAACAGCAGGATGACGGCCATGGCGCGCAACGCGGCGATACTGGGCAGGTAATAAACCACACGGACGCTCTCGGCACGCGGCTGCGCGAGGCGGTAGTAGATGATGCCAAACACGAGCATGAACAGCATCGCCGCGATCTGCAGTGCGAACATGGCGAGCCATGCCACCCAGAAAAACGGCCGCGAAAGACACAGTGGCGGCAGGCGGCGATCGATATCGGTGTCGAGCACATCGTCTCGAATGGAGTCAAGCGCTTGAGTTGAGCCACGTACCAGCTGAGAGACGAAGGTATGCGTCCCCGCGGTGATCATGGTGGCCATCTGTGTCCTCTTGACTGCATTCGCGTCATCAGGAGGCTGCATTGGCACCACACGCTTGAACTTTACTGACTGTGAAGTTGCAGTCCCAGTTGACCCAGGAAGCGGCAACTTGCGACTATTTTAAGCTAAACAACATTTAAGGGACGAAGAGAGAGAGAGAGAGAGAGAGAGGTGGTTGGTGCCTCTGTGCTATATTCTGACATTCATTTCTGTCCGTCCCGAGTCTGATGCACCATGGCCGACAAGGCAGCGAATCAGGCAATGGACTCTCGTAACCAGCTTTAAGATCGACGGCCTCAGCCCAAGGTCAGAACTTAATGAGATCCGGGAATGGCTTGCGAACGATGTCAACAAATGGCTCAGCGACTCTATCCACTCGGAACCAACCTTCCAGCAAGCGCACTAGTGGCAGCGCTCTCCAGCTGATCAGGAACCCCGGCGGACTCAC
>JAADWY010000469.1:0-25396 GCA_023336355.1 Pythium dissotocum
CCAGATCGTAGCTGTTGGCTGCGTTAACTCGCTCACGTGGGTCATCTTCAGTCTGCTGGAGATCGACTGGCAGATCTTCGCGCCGAACGCGATCCTGCTCGTCGTCGGACTCATCCAGATCGTGATTTACTACATCTACAACCCATCGACGCACCCGCTTCAAATGGACCAAGTCATGAACTCCCCGACAGGAAAAGACTTGGAGTCTGGAGACTCCGACGCCACGTTCCACTCGCTGTCGCCTACGTTCGAACAAAGCAGCGTCAACGGGAAGCCAACCGACGTCTCCAAGGACTGATGCGGTTGGCAGAGTATCCATATTTCCATAAAACCATACCATATTTCAATAAAAGTCATATTTCAACATACAAAACTCATCCACACCCACAAGAAATTGGTTGGAAGCGCGTGGTCGTTTCCGCCGTTGCAACGTCGCCACGATACGCGTGCTCTCCATCCTATCTTGAAGCTGGCCACTGCCACCCGCATGCGAAAACAACTGAACCGTTTTCGTGTGCCGGTCCTGTTTACAGTGTTTAAAACACCCCATGATCGCCAGCTGCTGACCGAAAGGGATTGGACGTCACTGCGTCACACGTCGCAGGAAAGGCCACGCCACGCACTACTAACCTAGTGTACGAGACGGACGTCACCAATCTTCACCGTAAGCACGCTCGCCGAGGCCGTCCGTTAGATCCACTTACTTCCTCATTGGCACAGCGCCGCTCAAGCCCAAGTCTCACTGCGTCTGCCTCTACACTCCACCATGTCGGCGCTTCTCGAGATCGTGCGCATTATCGCGACGATCCTCAACACGCTTATGTTCCTGAGCCCCATCCCAACCGTCATGGAGATTCGCCGTACCAAGTCTGTGGGCCACATGCCCTTCATCCCACTCGTCGCCATGGTCAGCAACGGCCACGTCTGGTACGCTATACACCATCCTCCTACCCTCTACGATACTGTCTCTAATCTAATTGTGGTTTCCATTTACTAGGACTGTCTACGGCTGGCTGGCTAAGGACTACATCGCAATCTTCGCCTCTTGTCTCTTCGGTATGCTCGTGGCCACCACCTATGTCGCCACCTACTACAGATACACCAACGACAAGGCCTACGCACGCAAGGTCATCGCCGTCTTCGCCTGCGTCATCTGCATCAACACCGTCTACCCGATCCTCGGAGCCAACGGATACACCAACCAGACCTACCAGGGCGTCCGACTCACTGTCGGATACATTGCCGCCACGTCCTCCGTCGTCATGTACACATCGCCATTCGAGAAGATCCGCTTGGTGTTCAAGCACCGTTCAGCAGTGTTCATTCCGATCCAGATCGTGGTCGTGGGTTCCTTCAACTCGCTCTCGTGGGTCATCTACACGCTTCTGGACGTCGACCTCCAAGTGCTGGTCCCCAACTCGATCCTACTGGTGATCGGACTGGTGCAGATCGCACTGTACTTGGCCTTCCACCCGGCGACGCACCCACTGCAGCCAGGCGCATTGGACGATTTGACTCTTGGTGCGAAGGAGCTGGACGTGGGTCCATCTACCGCGACTTACCTCGTCGTAGACCACGAGGCTGCTTCTAAAGAAGCGTCGTTTGTCGCACTGCGCTCACCAGTGTGAGTATATCAATAAAGCTTTGAATCTAGACCTTTTTATCTGTGTCGAGCTCTTTGATTTCTTCTGTGGCCGGCTTACTCACGTGGTTGAGGATCCGGTGTGTAAATGCTCCATAGTATCGTACGATAAATTCTACATCCAGTAAAAGACGGGATGTCAGCATCAGTCCGCTGACAATCGATCTTAAAAGCAGTGACGAAAACATTTTTGCAAGCCCACTGCATATTTTGAGGCTGGTCCATCAGGGATGGTGGTAGTGGTGACGTTGAAGTTCCCACGTGTTGTCCTCACCACCGTTTCAGTGTGCCAGGCCTGCTTACAGAGTTAAAAACACCCCATGATCGAACATCCGATTAGACGTCCCCGCGTCACAAGTCGCAGGACGAATCGTAACCTCCAACGACCATTTTCGTGAGTACGCACCAAGGCAGGGCCTACTCAGAGGAGGCAATTCCCAATAGGCACTGCCAGCCCAAGTTCGTCCTCGGTCTCCTCCTTGCCACCATGCCTGCGCTCGTCGATATCGTCCGCATCATGGCGACCATCCTCAATACTCTGATGTACCTGAGCCCGGTCCCGACGATGGTGGAGATCCACTGCAACAAGTCTGTCGGCCCCATGCCCTTCGTGCCGCTTGTCTCCATGATCAGCAATGGCCACGCCTGGTAAGTTTGTACACTCCGTTTATCGGACCCCACGAGTCCCCACATCCTAATCAAATCGTGTTTCCATCCATTAGGGCTGTCTACGGATTGCTGGCTAAGGACTACATCGCCATCTTCGGCACGTGTGCCTTTGGCATGGTCGTCGCAAGTTTCTACGTCGCCATCTACTACCGGTACACCAACGACAAGGTATACGCCCTCAAAGTCCTGGCTGTCCTCACGTGTGTGGTCCTCATCAACACCGCCTACCCGATCCTCGGAGTGTACGGATACACGAACCTGAGCCACCACGGCGTGCAACTCACCGTCGGATACATCGCGTCGGCGTTTTCTGTTGCCATGTACTCGTCACCGCTCGAGAAGATCCGCTTGGTGCTCAAGCACCGCTCGGCTGTGTTCATTCCGACCCCGATCGTGGTTATGGGGGCATCTAACTCGCTCTCGTGGGTCATCTACACGCTTCTGGATATTGATCTCCTAGTAATGGTACCCAACGCATTGCAACTACTCATCGGTCTCGTGCAGATCGCAGTCTACTGGACTTTCCACCCAGCAATTCACCCGCTGCAGCCAGAAGCCACCGACGACTTGGCTACCGGAGTGAAGGACTTGGACGTCAGGCCGTCTGCTGCAAATTACTGTACATCGTGGTCAACAACGCCAGTGTCGTTAAAGAAGCCATCTATGCTACCTTGCGCTCCCCTGCGTGATTAGATACATCGGTCACCAGTAAGATGGAATATACTGCTACATGTGACGTCCAATCGGGTGTCGTGGTGTTTATTATGTGAGACCAGCTTTCTCGGGTGAGTCTCTGCTCCCTCGTTCACTAGACAGTCTACTTCCCTCGTAAATGGTGCTTCCTCGCTGTACTGTAAGGCGACCAACGCTGAGCCCGTTGTTTGGTATGGGGAACCCAGCGCGTCCGAAGGGAACCCAAACCAAAAAAATATGCCTTGTTGTTCCCAGGTCATAGTTTGTGGACACAAAAACAGTTGGCCGATTACAGCGGCAGTGTATTAAACTGTTGTCTGTTGTGATCACTGTGTTGGGATTTGGGAAACCAACCACCACGTCACAGCAACCACGTTGTTGAGTCTCTCCACCTTGCCTTCCGCACCTCGGTCTGCAAAACAACCGAAGAAATACGTACCATACCACCAAGACGATCTACATCCATCTTACTGCTCAATTATCAACATCCATCGCAAGCCTCACACCGATTCCAAGTCAGCCTCCGATGTCTGCTATCGTCCAAGTCTTCCGCGTGCTCGCGTCCATGCTGAGTGTGATCATGTACCTGAGTCCGATCCCCACGTTACGAAAGATGTACCTCACGAAATGCACTGGCCACATGCCGTTTGTGCCACTCGTGACCATGATCTCCAAGGCACACGTCTGGTGAGTACTCTGTTCATCCTTCTGCGCCTTATCCCAACCACTTCTAATGCGTCAACTTACACTCAACAGGGCTGTCTACGGTTTACTGGACCACGATATCGTCCCCATCTTCGTCTCGTCCGCCTTTGGCATGGTCGTCTCCTCACTCTACGCCGGCATCTACTACCACTACTCCTCCGAGCGACGTTACACCATCAAGTGGATTGCCATCGTCGCCATTGCCATGCTCGTGGTTACGCTGTACCCCATCCTCGGGATTTACGGATACACGAACCAGAGTTACGACGGCGTGCGACTCACGGTTGGATACATCGCTGCTACCTCTTCTGTGGTGATGTACACGTCACCGTTTGAGAAGATCCCGCTCGTGCTCAAGCACCGCTGCGGTGTGTTCATTCCGATCGATCTCGTCGCCACGGGCTGCGTTAACTCGCTCACGTGGGTCATCTACAGTCTGCTGAAGATTGACTGGCAGCTCTTCGTGCCGAACGCGATCTTGCTGGTCATCGGGCTCATTCAAGTCGCCGTCTATTACGCCTACAACCCAGCAACGCACCCGCTTCAGGAGGAAGAGACCAATGAATTAGAAATCGGGTACCAGTCTCTCCCGCCTACAAAGGACGACAATGCAGATGGACGACATACAAAGGCACTGTCTTCGCCAGTGTAAGTTGTGGTCTACTACGTATTCGAAATACAGGGAAGAGTAGCCTTCCCTGTATTTAACTTCAACATGAATTGAAATGTCGTAAATCATTACAATTTGAATTTGCTTGAACTTCAGACCCGCGTGTTTACCGAGTTTAAAACTCTTGGCGTGAACAGCGAGCAGCTACAAACTCGAAGGCAGTGTTGGAAACTGCTGTATGGCTTGGCCGCCATCCATCCGGGTAGGAGGAGAGGGAAAGCAGGCCACTCGCTCCCATCCTCCTCCTTCTACCATGTAAACTGCCAAGCACCACTCCTCTCATTCTAGTCGATAGACGACCCCAAAGCGCTCCAAACGACGACAACATGCACGTCTTGCTGAATGGAGACAGTAGTAAAATTTACTCATCTCTCACACAAACGCATCCTTTTTAATCCGCCGGTTGAACCCTCACAAAACGTCTGTGACAGACGGGTGTTTACATTGTTTTAAACCCGGCGCGTGAACACAATTGCCTCAGTCGGTTCTTAGGGTCTTGATCACACAGTGGTGTTTCAATCAGCCCTGAGCTCCTGTTGACGAGTCGAACTTGTAGGAGGCAAGAGCATTGGGCAGTGTAGCGCTGCCATTCGTCTCTGTGTCATCACAGACCACTCCGGAGTGTACAACCTTTCATTCCGACATCGTCTTCGGCCACAGCAAGCCACAACGCCTTCATCCGTACTACTTACTATTAGTCAGCCATGTCCGCCATCGTCGAGGTCTTCCGCGTCCTAGCGACCATCATGAGTATCCTCATGTACCTGAGTCCCGTCCCGACGATACTCGAGATCCGTCGCATCAAGTCCACTGGTCCTATGCCCTTTGTGCCGCTGGTCACGATGGTCTCCAACGCCCACGTCTGGTACGTTCGTCCAGCCGTCTACAGAATCCCATGATGAACTACTTGGACTCGTACTCACAGTGTAACCTGCAGGACGATCTATGGCTGGCTGGCCGAAAACATCTTCCCAATCTTCGCCACGTGCGCCTTCGGCATGGTCATCTCGTCTGTGTACGTCGCGATCTACTACCGCTCCACCACCGAAAAAGCCTACGCCCGCAAGATCACCGCCATCTTCACCTGCGTCGTCATCATCAACAGCGTCTACCCGATCCTCGGCACAAGCGGATACACCAACCAATCGTACGAAGGCGTGAAGCTCACGGTTGGCTACATCTCTGCCGTCTCCTCCGTCGTCATGTACACGTCGCCGTTCGAGAAGATCCGCTTGGTATTCAAGCACCGCACGGGGGTGTTCATTCCGATCCAGATCGTGGTCGTGGGCTCCGTTAACTCGCTGTCGTGGGTCGTCCTCAGTCTATTGGAACTGGACTTGCAGGTGGCGGTGCCCAACGCCATTTTGCTGGTAATTGGACTGCTCCAGATTGCATTGTACTGGGTCTTCCACCCGTCCAAGCACCCGCTACAACCAGGAGCGATCGATGGCGAATCGGCTCTTGGTGCGAAGGAGCTGGACGTGAGACCGTCGGCTGCTGTGTTCAGTGACGAGCTTGCGGGCAAGAAAGCATCGTTTGTAGCCCTACACTCACCGGTTTGATACTGCACAACCCCGTTCAACTGGTACATCCAAGCCAAGTTACAACGTCACATTAGCATAATCAACCTTCGCAGCGAGCGCCGATAACCACATTTTTGGGGGAGCAAAAATGCCAGGTGGACCGGCACAAATCTGCGACTTGTGACAGGTATGAGTGGTGCTCAGGCTCGAACCGAGAATGTGTGGCTTAGAAGTAGAGTAGGGCAAGCTAGACGTACTCCTGAGTGAGGGGAACTAGAACTTGTTGCATGGCTAATGAATTCACTCTCAATTTTACCAAGATCCAACGCTCTATACCTTAACAGAAGCCACTGACGTTGGACTGAGTCTCTACGGACTGTAGAACGGACATACACCGCTGTTTGGGGCGGCGTTACACGGCAAGTGCGACGCTGTGTGGTGGCTTTTGGACTACGGAGCCACTGTAAACACGCTCGAGAACGCTGGAAGGACGCCTCTGCACGCGGCGGCCCAGAGTGGGGACTGGCAACAGTCTAGCTGCTTGTCGCGCGCGGAGTCGACCTTCATGTTCTTACAAAAATATGGTCTAGTGTCAATGGTTGGCGGATCCTTTGATTGATTTGCCATGGATGGTTGATTGATTCTCCTTTTGCAGGACGAGAAGTCGGCACTCCACATCGCAGCCAATCATGGCTCCGATGTTGTCGTCGAGTATTTGATCGATCTCGGTTTGGACGTGAAAGCTGTTGACGAAGATTGCTGGTCTGTATTCCACTGGGCGATCGAACGCTGCGAAATGCGCACAATCAAACAACTCGTCGACAAAGGCGCGGACGTCAACGAGCTGACGAAGGACCGGTATTCATCGATGATTTTTGCTGCAAACTACGGCCGACGGGATATCATGGAGTTTTTGCTGCAGAACCAAGTCACAGTGGATGAAGCCGATGAGGTGAGTGGCACGGAACAGTATTCATGGATTTGTGATCTGAGACCTAGGGTATTGTTGCTGTAGAATGGATACACGGCCTTGCATCGAGCTGCCGTCAGTGGCAGCGTCGAGACCATTGAGCAACTCATCGCAAATGGAGCTGATGTCCACGCTCTGACCAAGGTGAGTGGTGAAGTGGTGGTGAAGTAGCTGCTCCGCTTCGGTGGAGGCTCACGTTTCGAGTTCTGTTTTGTAGGACGGTACGTCAGCTTTTGGAGTTGCGGCAGTGAAAGGCCAAATCGACATGATCCGATTCCTGATCCGCAACGGTGTGGATGTGAACGCAGCTGACGATGTATGATTTAGTGAGGAGAGAGCTTCTGTTCATACAACTCACACTCGACGTGACTGGATATTCAGAACGGTTGGACACCGCTACTCTAGGCAGCTCAACTGGACCGAGTAGACATCATCGAGCTGCTCATTGACTCCGGTGCAGATGTGAACGCGAAGTTGAAGGTACAGTGTGCACTTCATCGTAAGCGCCCTATTTAGGAAACGGTGAGCTCACGAATGCCTTGTCTTACTACACACCCACAGACGGGACAATCGGCACTCCATTCTGCTGCCTCTTTCCGTCACCTCGCAGTGGCTCAGTTGCTGTTGCAAAATGGGTGTGACCCCGCAGCTACTACTTCGGTGCGATGCCCCATGGTAATGCAAATAAACAGCTCGTACTGACGCCATCTTGACTGAGGACTCAGGATGACGGTCGGTCAGCGCTGCACTCAGCTGCTTTCGTGGGTTGTGTCGAGATCGCGGAGCTCTTGGTGAACAGTGGCGCGGATATCCACGCTATCATGAAGGTATCCATCGCAGCTGACGATCCCACAAGTGCGTCCCATAATTCTCACCTGTTGGATGTTGTGTCATTTTTGGAAGAATGGAAGGACGGCGCTGCACATCGCAGTCATTCGAGGCAAACAAGTTGTCGTCGAGTTCTTGCTGCAGCATGGCGCGGACGTGAACGCCACAGATTGTGTGAGTGGACAACGTATATCGTCAGCGTTCTTCCAAAACGGCACTACTGACATTTGTTATTTCCTCCTCGAAGGATAGTCGCACGGCCCTGCACTACGTCAGTGAGGCGAGGAACCGAGACAGTGTAACCCTTCTGTAAAAGCTGGGGCCAACGCGAGTATTGATCTGGCTGACAAGGTACTTGATCTCTGAAATTTCTGTGTTGAGCTGAAGAGTGTTGAGCTAATAATGCAATGCTTCATGGAGGACGGGTACCGAGCCATTCATTTCACGGCGAAAGCACACTGCGCTGATGAAACGAGGCAACTCCTCGTGGCTCATGCCAACGTCAACGTCGCCACGAATGTACGATTTGTAGCTGTTTCCTGTGGAATGAGGCTCATTAACAGGCCATGTGTTTTGTTTGTAGACTGCAGAATCACCGATTGAGCTCGCGGTGTTCGCTCCCATGAGCTCGTACTGTCTTGCGACAGTTTACGTGCTGTGCCTTTTCGGCGCCGAATGGACCGACAGGTGTCAGCGCAAGCTTCTAGCAATGGCTTCTGTGTCTCCATCGTGCAAGCCACAAGACGAAAGCGAAAGCGCCCAGACCATCCAGTAGCGCGTTGGTCTGCGTGCATGCATTCTTCGATGGGAACAGCAGCGATACGAAGGAAAGGCACTGACCTACGTTCCCATTGAAGTCGTTCAGCGCGGCCAAGCATCTGTCAAGACTTACCTCGCTGATGCGGATAGCTCAAGTGTGGACGACTTGATCTACCGATGCAAGGTGTGTGTTGTCGGGCCAAGTGAGTGGGGCAAGAGCAGTTTGGTTCAGTCTATTGAAGCCATGAAGCCCATCCTCGTGCATCTGCAAGATCGTACGATCGGCATCGAGCTCGTATCCAGCTTTTTTGTCGAGGCTCAAGGCATCAAACTGGAAGAGATCATCGCCAGCGCCTCTCACCAAGTGGCTGATGTTAACTCTGGGCCGAGGCGCCACCAAGTCACGTTCTGGGACTTTGCCGGCCAAGACGTATATCAAGTTGCGCACGCCCTCTTCTTCTCACGACGAACGCTCTACGTTCTCGTTGTGGACATTCAAGCATACACTGAGCAACTCAACAAAGTTGAGTCACTGCGGATGAACGCAGCTGAAGTCGAGATGGATCGTTTTCTGAGCCGCTACGTCTTTCGTTGGGTTCGCACGATCTTCGCTCGCCAGACCGACGCAGAGTTCCTCGTACTCGGAACCAAGGCGGACCTCGTAGGCAACGAACCAGCGAAGCTGTCGCGTGTGTGGCGAGACCTGCAGAGCCGAATCTTTCAGTGGAAGCAGAACTACGTGCGAGAACTTGACCAGCAAACGGCTGAAATCAAGTCGACGAGTGCCGCGGCTATTCAAGAGCTCCGTGACAAACTCGCTCGACTCGCATCGAAGGACTGGCTCGTCGTGTCAGTCACGAGTCGTGAGTCCATCAAGGAGATGCGTTTGGCGTTGCAGCGGGCAATTGAAGCCAACGATCGAGGCTTCCCAATGTGGAAAAAGTACTCTCAGGTGCTCGAAGCCGTCCATGAAAAACGCGACGAGGCGACGAGTCGTGGTGACGGCCAGTATCGCCTCGAGCACAGCATTATGCGAGTGCGACCCCTTTGCGCGTTCCTCATGGAGAAGATCGAAGGGTTGACGTATGAAGAGTGCTGCGATATTCTCCGCACCCTCCACGACCTAGGCGATGTACTGTGGTTTGAAGACGAGGCGTCGGGGTATCTTCGGGACTATGTCATCTTGGATCCGATGCTAGTGATCGACGCTGTTCGCGAAGTCATCAGCCATGAGCATGTGAAGAAGATCGGTGGCGTAGCCGGCAATCAAGACGATGACGATCAGAAGTCGCATCTAGACGGCCGTGTAAAGCACTCGCTGATGGAGACGCTTCCACTGTGGGAACATATGGACGTGGAGCTCGTGTTTGCTTTCAAGAAGCTACTCGAGCACGTTCGACTGGCGTATGCAGCCGGAGACGACGTTATGCTGCTTGACTCGGATCTCATCGTCCCCAGTTACTGGAAGGTTCAACTGGAAGCGGCCTTCGAGAGCGGACAAGCATCCATCACGCAGGAATCGCACGCACAGGAAGTGACGCCGCTGCAAGCATACTACTGCTGGGAGTACGAGATCTCCGCGGATTTGGCCCACTCGGTGTTTGAGCAGTTTGCGGTCGAGAGCTCGTCTTCTTTCATTCATCGAGAGATGAAAGGCAACTGCATCCAGTCGAGTTGCGCAGATTTTCGGTCGTGGTCGTCGCTGTTTCGTGGAGAGTCCAAGAACGATGTCATTCGTATCGAAGTCGCCGGAGAGAGTTCGGCACTTGTGTGGTTCAACATGCGCTACTACTTGATGAAGCTCGAGAAGGTACTGGACGGGTACGCTGGCTTGGCTGTGCCTCGGTTTGTGGTGGTCAACGGCAAACGTCACTCTCTCAGTGCAGCCGTCAAACGCGTTCGTGACAAAATCCTCTTGGGCGGCAGCCAGAACGAACTGCGCAAGGATATGCCGTGGTTGCCGCCAGATCTCGAGTGGTATGTGAACCGCTCGTGGCGAGATATCGCGTCGTTTCAACAACTACAGTTGCTTCAGTTGATGCGGGACAAGATGGAGGTTGTGACGAAGCTTGTGGTGGCTGGAGACTCACCGCGCCGTTACCCAGCCCTCTGGTCACTCGAGTACCAAGTTGAACAGCGAGTCGTGGTATTGCGGATGATGAGGGACTTGTCCGGCAAATGCTTCCACGAGCCGATCAAGATCAAAGTGGAACCTGCGTTCCTCGCCAAACACGGGGGCAAACTCCATGTAAGACGCTCCCCATATCTGATCACGCGGCAGTAACTGTACTGACGTTTTTGTCGTGAACAGGCGGGGATCTCGCTACTAGCGAACGTCGTGGGCAGTGCGCTGCAGTGTCGATTCTTCAAACGGCAATTGCAGGCGCGGCATCTCGTACGTATCGCTTGTCGAGCCTCCCTCGCTATACCGTCTTAACGTGCTGACTTATATCTTGTGCTCAGATGCGGCAGGCAAAACGCAGCAAGCGAGCCAAATTCACAACCTGATCGAGCGGCTGGACTTGAGCTCGACTACTAGCACGGCCATCGCGACGTCGACCACTGCTGACCTGTCCCCGAACGGAGCGATGGCCGTGCTGAGGGACTTGCTCATTCTGTACAACGATAGTATGGACGAGTTGTCGATCACGGAAGTCAGCAACCTGGAATGCGCGGCGACGACCGACGGCCACTACGTCTGGGCCCACGCACACGAGATCGACTTGATGAAGGACAAGCTCACTCACTGCCAGCCGCGTTTCAACCATGCCGTCACAACCGCGACAGGACCCGGACCCTCACTAGCATCTCCAATGGGCTCAGTGTCATCTTCCACAGCGGTGGCGATGAAGAAGAGCGGCTCTGCTGCTTCCTCCACGCTCCAGTTGGTGCTGTGTGTTGAGACCGTGACTGGGCTCCCTGACTGGGACTGGTACAAGACGTACTGTACGTGGCGGCTCTGCTATGACGGTGGAAGAACTCCTCTTGTAACCGGTATGACTCCGACAAACACCGACAGCAGCTTTCAGCCATCGTGGCGATCGACCAAGACGCCGCTGCAAGACGTGGACAGCGTTGAGCTGCTGCAGAAGTGTCGACTCGTGGTGCAGGTCAAACGCCGCAGCCGCATAGACTGGACGAAGTGAGTGTCTTGTCTTGATCCCTCGAGGCTCCTGGTGTGGAGGCTGCGTCACATTCTGCTGGTGTTGTTGTAGGTTGATTGGTGAGGGGGAAGTCTCGCTAGATCCGCTTGTATCGGACGACGCCAAGCAGAATTTCCACTGCGAGCCAATTTGTGTGATGCTACGCACCAACTCCAACTTGTCTCTCCTCGCGCCTTGCGTGGTTGAGTGCTGCATCACGCTGGCGAACTAGTATGTACCAGTAGGACTACCATTCGTCCATTCCTTGATTACCTAGTTGAACAAGCGTCAGTGTAGCACCTTTCATTCATGGTTGTCATATGTATCACTTGTGGCAGTGGTACCGGTACTGTAGTCCCTTAGATTTGCTGCGTGATCTGACACTGCAGCACACGCTTCGTGATTGAGGACGCCGCGGCGCTGGTCTGGAGCGTCGCGTGGATCGCGTCGCAGTGGAAGTTTTGCTTGGCGTCGCCAGAAATCAATGGACGAAGTGGGACTCCGCACTCGCCAATCAGTCTATATCACAAACAAACATGGGGTGAATGACAACCCCCACGATGTCAACGAAAAAACTCAGGCAGGCGACTCACTTGGTCCAGCCGATGCGGCTGCGGCGCTTGACTTGGACTTCGAGTCGGCATTGCTGTAGCATCTCCACCGACTCGACCGCCTCCAGCGGCGTCTTGATCTCACGCCACGATGGCTGGCTGCTGCTGTCGGCGTTGGTCGGCGTCGCTCCGGTCATGCGCGGCGTCGTGCGGTCGCCGTAGTAGAGCTGCCACGTGCAGTACGTTTTGTACCAGTCCCAGTCAGGAAGACCCTCCACTGTCTCAATGCAGAAGCTGAACTGGAGCGTCGGAGACTTGACTGAGCTGGTCTTCTTGAGCGGTGTGGCTGAAGCTACATGAGTTGAAGCCACAGGAGGTGATCGCTTTCGAGGCTCGCACCGCGTGAGCTCGTCCTTGAGCAAGTCGATCTCGCTGGTGTGGGCCCACACGTACTCGCCCGTCTTCGTCGCCGCGCATTCCAGGTTACAGATCTCAGAGATCGCCAGCTCATCGAGACTATCGTTGTGCAGCTGCAAGAGATCGCGAAGAATGGCCTGTGCGGTCTTGGCGGAGAGAGCTGCGTTCGTCGATGTCTGCGAGACGCTGTCGAAGATGGTGGTCATGTCCAGGCGTTCGATGAGACTGTGGATCTTTCCGGCTTGTTGGGCTATGCCGTCCAGATCTACAAAAAGCAACAAGCCTCAGTCTCGGCCTTCAAAACTGTTTCAACTGAGTACTCACAGCTCGCTGCACCATCGATAGCCGTCTGCAGAATTGATAGCGACAGAGCGTTGCCGGTAACGTTGGCAAGTAGAGACACACCCTCCTGTAGCCACATTCGAGCATAAATACGTCGCCTATCAGACGCCAAACGAGCATAAATGTGTCAAGCAACTACAACGCACTTACCTTGAGTTTGTCTCCGTGCTTGGCCAGAAACGCTTGCGGCACTTGGATCTCGATGGGCATGTGAAAGCATTTGCCAGTTACGTCGCTGAGCATACGCAGCACTGCAACACGCTGCTCGGCAACGTACTCGAGCGACCACAACGCCGGATAGCGACGCTGCGAGTTGCCCGAGACAGCTAGTTTCGTCACTGCGTTGATTTTATCGCGCACGAGTTGCATCAACTTCAGTTCCTGGAACGCACTGAGGTCTCGCCAAGCGCCATTGACATACCACTCTAAGTCGGGAGGTAGCCACGGCATGTCAACTCGCAGCAAAGACGGATCTCTACCGAGAAGCAGCATGTCTCGCAGAGCCTTCGCCGCGGGTGAGAGCGAGTGGCGGTCGTCGTCGACCACGACGTAGCGTGAAACCATGAGCCCGACGTATCCGTCCAACACTTTCTCGAGCTTCATCAAGTAGAACCGAATGTTGAACCACACAATATCGGCGTTCTCTCCGGCGACCTCGATGCGGATCACGTCGTGCTTGGCCTCTCCGCGATGCAACCAAGCCCACGACTGGAACTCTGAGCAGCTCGACTCAATACAGTTGCCTCGCACCTCGCGGTTCATAAATGACGAGTAGCTTTGGACGGCGAACTGCTCGAAGATCGTATCCGACAGATCCGCGGAGATCTCGTACTCCCAGCAGTAGTGCGTCCGTAGAAGACCTGCACTAGGGGACACTGGCGGCGGAGCTTGGACGCTTCCATTCTGAAGAGCCGCATCTAGTTGCACTTTCCAGTGTAGCTTGGCACGATGAGATCGGAGTCGGGCTGCAACGATTCGTTGTCTGCAGGATACGCGAGCTGAAAATGCTGCAGCAACGCCTTGAATGTGAACATGAGCTCCTTGTCCATGCACTTCCACAGTGGCAGCGTCTCGAGTAACACGTGCTCCACGCGGCCGTCGATTCGGGCAGCGTCGTCTTCGTTGTTGTTCTCGTCTTCATCGCCGTACACCACGCCATAGGTCTTCTTCTTGTAATCGTGGCTGATAATTTCACGAACGATGTCGATCACGAGCATCGGATCCAAAATGATGAAGTCTCGAAGCTGCCCGGCGTCCTTGTGCTCGTACCACAACACATCGCCCAAATCGTGGAGCGTTCGAAGGATATTCTGGCACTCGTCGTACTTGAGGTCATCGATTTCCTCCATCAGTTCGCGACAAAGAGACGAGAACAGCATCATCCCGCGCTCGAAGCGGTGAGCGTTGTCACCGGACTGCTTCATTGACTGTTGCTTTGCGTTGATGGCCTTGAGCACCGCCGAGTACTTGGTCCACATCGGAAATCCACATTCAGCAGCCTCAATCGCGCGCTAAAGTCCTTCGCCGCTCGAATCGAGTCGCGTCGCGTGACGGACACAACCAACCACTCCCCAGAGGCCAAGCGTGTCAACTTCTCCTTGAGCTCCCGAGCACGAGCACTGTTGCCTTGGTGGTTCGTTTTCGAGGTGAACCGACTACCGCCATCTGCCTTGAGCGTCACATCGTATTCCTTCTCAAGCTCGCGGATGTAGTTGAGCTTCCACTGAAAGATCCGACCTTGAAGATCGCGCCACACTCGCGAAGCTTCAGCTTGTTCGTCGCGAAGGAGATCTGCCTTGGTGCCAAGCACGATGAACTCCGCATCGGGCTGGCGTGCGAAGATGGTGCGTACCCAGCGAAAGACATGGCGGCTCAAAAACCGATCCATCGCATCTTCAGCGCGTTTTGGACTCAAGGACTCGACCATATCGAGCTGCTTGGTGTGCGCGTTAAGGTCCACAATCAGTACGTACAGAGTCCGCCGGGAGTAGAACAATGCATGCGCGACTTGGTACACGTCCTGGCCTGCGAAGTCCCAGAATGTGACTTGGTGACGCTTCCCACGTGAGAGCAACGATTCTATCCCAGTTGACAGTTGATCAACGGGTGAAGTATCATCGAAGAAGCTCGACACGAGATCGATGCCGACTGTACGATCTTGAGCTTCCACCAAGAGTGGTTTCATTGCGTCAATGGAGCGCACGAGACTGGATTTGCCCCATTCGCTTGGGCCCACCACACAAACCTTGCATCGGTACACCAGATCATCGCTGCCCGAATTACTTGCATCTGCAAGATACGTCTTGACCGAGGCTTCGCCACGCTGAACAATCTCCAAAGGGACTTGAATCAGATCGACGACTCCTTCACGGCGCTGTCGCTCCCAGTGGAGCGCGCACGCGCGCACACCAGTACACCACTGTAATTGTTGCGTTCGGTCGTCTTGTGGATCGTTTCCCGACTGCTCCACTGTATCCGCCAGCGCTTGAAGTCGATCTTGACAGTTGGTCGTCCACTCCGCGCCATACTGGCTCAGGGCGTTTACTGTCGCCAGGCCGTGAGGTGTGAAGAGTGCAAAGATTGCGTGTTGTAGTGGGGTCTCTCCATTCTTGTACCGCGTGATACAAGCAATCACGTCAGAAACTGCACCTCCTTCCCTCTCCAGCGTATATGTATCGAACTCCTACCTTGGTGAGGACGTGGACATCCGCGCCAGCCTCCAGCAAAAGCCTAGTTTCCTCTGTGCAGTGCCGCAAAGCTGTCAAGTGGATTGCCCGTTCCCCTTCCTTTCAAAAAACGCACATGCAAAGACGAATTTATCAGCCAGCACCTTGCTTTTCACAATGTATGCATCAACGTACCTCATCCGGAAAGTCGATCGATTTCGCAGCTCCGGCAGCGAGAAGAAGTTCGAGGCAGCCACTGCCTTTTGCAAATGACACACAGTATAACGCAGTTTCTTCCCCCTGAAACGTAACACGACCATTAGATCTAAGAAAACTGGTCCATCGATCGCCACATTGACAGCTTCATACTTCTCCGTGTGCATTCACGTCGACGCCTTGGTCAACCAGAAACTGAACTGCCTCTCGGTTCCCGGCATGCACTGCAGTTTTCAAGGCGGATCTTCTATCCTGCGTGAGAGGATACAATTCTGATCAGTCTCGTACGAAACAATAGCTTGTTCTATGCGGCGTACGTTGTCAATGGCATGCACGTCTGCACCATGTTCAACGAGAGTTCGAATAAGATCGACCGTCCCGGTGGACGCCGCCGCTAGCATAACCGACCACTCAGAACTCTACGCATTTTCACACACGACAGTCAGTGATGGCAGCGGTAAATCAGTCGCAGACTTGCACTCTACCTCGTCCGTTGGCAGGACGACAGCTCCTCTTGCGACCAGAAAGACGGCAACATCGTTGTTCCCGTAGTTTGTGGCAACATCTAGTACAGTGTTGCGGTTCTGAGTTCAAGCACATCGTTAATTTAGATAGATGAGAGACAAAGAGACGTCCATAACCGAGTGAGTACTCTACCGTATCGACCGCGTTGACATCGGCACCTGCCTGCGCGAGCAGCTCAGCAACCTCAACGCTTCCAGCCTTCGCGACTGCATGCAACGCAGTCTCTCCTTCCTGTACAGTTGTGGCGTCAGTCAACAGTTTACTCCATACTGATATTGGTGTCAGTGGCATCGTACCGCTGTAGCCGTGTTTACCGCGACACCATGTTGAAGGAGAAGCTTCACGACGCCAACGTGCCCTTGTCGCGCAGCCAAGAAGAGAGCTGACTCACCGTCCTTCAGCATAATACGAACAGAAAGATTCAGCGGGACGAAGCCTTCACAAGCTTGTGAATGTCCGTCCACGAACACTCACCGTGGTTGTTGCATCCAGATCATCCACACCGTAGTGGATAATCCGGCTCAGTGTCTCCTCGTTTCCAATCGCAGAAGCGAAATGATGAGCCCTCCATCCTTCCTATATTCATAAAAAAACGAAGTTAGAGCAGGAGTCTGAACCTTGGATGCCGATCGAACATACCGCATCCTCATCATTTGGCTTGGTCGTGTGGCGCAAAAGCAGTTGTAAAATGTCGTTCTTGCTGAACAAGTATGCCTGTGATAGTGCCGACTTCTTTTCGCTTGCCATCGCGTCGACGTCCACACCACTCGAGATCAAAAACTCGATCGTACTGAGTTCGCCGCGTTCCATAGCCCAATGCAACACAGTCCATCCTTGCTATAAAGTGATCAGTGTGAATCAGTTCTTATGTTTTCAGGACGACAACGATATTTCTGTACTTACCTGGTCGATCGCGTTGACGTCCAATCCCCAGCTTACCAGGTACCTCAACGTGGACTCTGAGCCTCCGAACGCTGCACAGTGGAGGACGCTCCTACCATCCTGTTACAAAGATTCATAGCAACTGTCAGCACAACGCATTTGAGTAAGCATCAGCTTCTTTGTAGCTTCCCGCCTTACCTCTGTTAGACTGTGGCAGTCAGCACCACGTTCGATCAGTCGCTTGATGGTGCTGACATGGCCACCTTGTGCGGCAGCATGGACTGGCCGACCGCCGTGGTGGTCTTGTGCGTTTATATCCGCGCCACGGTCCAGCAAGCACTCGATAACCTCCATCTGGCCCCTCACAGCTGCTACAAAGAGCGCCGTCCGGCCTCCCTGGCATTCGACATCAACTCGTCAAACGATGCCACACACACGAATAACAGCAAGCGCGTAACCTCCTTACCGCATCTACAGCGTCGATATCGGCACCTTTGTCCGCAAGAAAATCGATTGCAGCGACTCGTCCCGAGTTCGCGGCCATGAAGACAGCAGACTTTTTAGCATTGCTCAGTGCGTGGACGTCGGCGCCGTTGTCTACCAGAAACGCAAGCGTGCTGATGTCACACCGATCAAGAGCGCGATGGAATACGCTCCAACCAAGCTACACAGCACAAATTGTTAGCGGTGGTACATTGGGAGATACGTGGGGTTACGTACGGCATCGACTGCGTTAACGTCCATTCCACGCATGACCAAGAACTTGACGGCAGCATCGCATCCACCAACAACAGCACAATGCAGAGCCGTGTACCCTTGCTGATTGGCGTTACACAATACCGTCGTGAGTATAGTTAACGTGGGGGTACACTAGAAAATCTGACGGCTTACCTGAGTGGCGCCGTGGAGGTACGCGCCGCGTTTCACCAGTAGCTTCAGCGTGCCCACACCGCCAAACTGAGCCGCCATGTGGAGAGGCAGCGCACCTGTTTCGTTCGGGATGTTGATGTCGGCTCCTCGCATTATAAGAAATTCCGTGACGTCCCAGTTCCTGTTGGCCGTGGCATTGAACAAGGCCGTTTGGCCGTTCTAGATAAAAAACACACGTTCAAATCCACATTCTACGAGGTTGTATCACATCAGCATTACACCACACCACATACCTCACACTTGGTGTCCAGCATGGCCCCACGACGAAGCACGCCCTCCACAAACTCGACGGCACCGCTCCACGAAGCCAGGTAAAGCACCGTGTTTCCTGCCTGTTTCCGTCAATATCCGCGCCCTCAGTCACACATAGCCATCCGGATTGCCTCACAAAGGAGTATACGTAAAGTACGTACCGCGCTTTGGATGTCCACGCGCGCGCCTGCGTCTAGCAGACACTGGGCGACGTGGAAATGGTCGTGGAAACAAGCCATATGCAGTGGTGTACTGCCTCTCTGCGCTCGTATCTGCCGTTAATGCGAGAATTTCGACGAGAACGGCACGATACGACGCACCTCATTCAGTTCATGCAAATCCGCGTTTCCTTCCGCTAGAAGCGCCTTCACGGCGTCCAGCGCACCGGCCGCTGCCGCCTCGAGAAGCGTCATTGACTCCACCATATTAGGTGTGACGAAGGCAACCTGAACGACTGCAATTCCCTCATACGGGCTACTAATAAGGGAGTTTGGAGGGACTGGTATTTGAAGCGTAACCTGATTGGCTTCACTTCAACGGCAGTGAGAGGTGTATACAAAGTATACATACGTATACGGTATAGTATTCGATGTGGCCCACTATATTTGTACCCACATTCGATCGACTTTGGGTAAAGAGTGAGTTCATTCTGGGTGATTTCACGCTTTTCTTACCCGAAATGCTGTACTGTAGAGTTTACAGTGAAAAGTCAAACGTCATCCAAAAAGAGGAAAAATGACAAGTGTGGCCAGGCCAACGAAGCGAATTCAGATCGTGCACACATGAATTGCTTGGAAGTTCCAACAACCAGCCAAGGCAGGTTGTGAAGCCCTTGATGCGCCGAAAGCTCCAAAAATCGAACTGCAGATCTCGCTGACAGAGTTGCTGTTTTGATTGGTTAGTGGGGGTTCTTCGTCGACAGAACATCACGCTGAAAACCCAATCAGACTCACCATCACCACAATTTACTGATTCAAGATAGAATTGCAAATGCTTGCCAAGCCAAAAGGGAGATGTGCGATGGAGATGGACGGCACGGATTTCATTTTACCCACAAGGGAGACACCAACGACGGCATAAAATACCAAACAAAATGAAAAATAAACGCACGATCCAAAAACTTCGACTAAAAAGTTGACAGATTCTAGAAAACCGAAATCTTTCCATCCGCCAGCTGGAACAAAATCCGCCGAGTTTTGGGACCAATTCCTTCCCGTTAGACCTGAGTTGGCTGTAAGAAACCCCGTCTGGTTGCGGCACCCATAATGGAGTGGCACCGCTGAGGAAGGACAGGGAATGGAGCGAACGGCCTCGCCTCACCGTCACCGTCAGGCTGACAGCAAAGCACATTGTGGGTCAGTGGGCCCGGCCTTCGCGTCTTTAGTCACGCCGTTAGTCGCCTCCCTTCCTTCCTTCGCCTCACTCGGCGATTTGCTCCGCTCCGCTCACAACAGGCTCCGTCAGAACACTTTTCCGGATTTGTTAGGACAAAATCCAGAGAGATGAAGGACGAGTACAAGTTCCTGTTGATCACGGGACTTTTGTGCCTCGGCCTCGTGCTCATCGTGCTCGTGGTGCGTCGCGTCCACAACTACGACTACAAGAGTATGGAGGTGAACCAGCCGTTCATCGTGGGCAAGGAGTCGCGCGACGAGGCGGCGGCGCGTGACGCGCAGGACGGCGTGACCACCTGCGACGCCTGCGGCTTCGGCAACTTCAAGCGCTGTGTGTTCTGCTCCGTGTGTGGGTCTCCGCTGGGCGACGACAAGACCAAGGCTAAGCTAGCTAAGGCTAAGGCTAAGCAGCCCTCCAAGGGCGAAGGCTCGGTGCGTCAAGAGCGAGCTATCCGCCGCAAGGAGTGGGTCCGTAAGATCGACGTCGAAGGGCGGCTCTTCTGGTTCCGTGACGCGGTCAAGGTCGCCGCTGCGACACTCATGCCAGGCTTCAGCTTCCAGTTCGTGGCCTCGCCGTTGCCTGAGCCAGTCAACGTCACGCAGACGCTGCTAGGTGAGACCGAGGACATCCAGGTCGAGTACGTGGATGTGGACAAGTCCAGTCCACTGGCCTTTGCCGTGGGCGAACCACTCGTGCTGCTGGACTCGGTGGGCGAGTTTATCGAGTGGAACGCGCAGGACTTCCCGAGTAAGTACGCCGAGTTCATCCGCCGTGCGACGCTCGTGCTCGAGCCATTGAAGCGGTCGCTGCTCAAGATGAAGGTGACTAAGACCTACGCCTTTGAGCAGTCGGTCGAGCACTTGTCGTGTGTACCAGTTAAGAATGTGCGGTACCCGATCAACGTGGCGTTCAACAACGCTGGCTTCATGAACGAGACCAACGACCAGCACGACAACCACCGCGAGTGGTTTGTGATCCTTAACGACACGTTCGCCAAGGAATCCACGGGCCTGTTCAAGTGTGTGAACCAGGTCGACCAGACCTTCTACCTGAACCCAGACTCGCAGGCCATCCTCGGAGATGAACACCTCAACTACTTCTTCGCGGCTGGCCGTCTCGTGGGTCGTGCGCTGCTGCAGGGAGACCTCATGGCCTTCCACATGGCCACGCCGCTGCTCAAGATCCTGCTCGGACAGCCACTCAGCTTCCACGACCTTGAACACTTTGACCCAGTGACCTACAAGAACCTCAAGTACTTGATTGAAAACAAGAACGTCGAGGGACTGGAGTTGGACTTCTCCGTTCAGGAGAAGCGCAACGGCAAGGTCGTGACCATCGACCTCATCCCGAACGGACGCAACGTCCAGGTCACGGACGCCAACAAGCTCGAGTACTTGACCCGCAAGACCCAGTTTGTGCTGGTGGAGAGTGTGGCTGCTCAGCTGTACGCGTTTACCAAGGGCTTCTATGAGGTCGTGCCGCAGGAGCTTTTGCTGATCTTCGATACTGAGGAGCTGGACTACGTGCTGTGTGGCTCGGATGAGATCGATGTGGACGAGTGGGAGCGTACGACGCGTTTCAACCAGTACCTGTACCAGCACCCAGTGAAGAAGTGGTTCTGGCAGTTGGTGCGTGAGATGCCAGAGGACTACAAGCGTCGCCTGCTCCACTTCGCCACTGGCTCGCGTCGTGTGCCTATCGGAGGCTTCGCTGCGCTGTCGTCGTCGGACGGCCGTCTCGCGCCGTTCACGCTGCAGTCGATCGACCTCGTGGACTCGCGTACGATCCGCAGCTTCTCGTGCTTCAACCGTATCGAACTGCCGCTGTACATCCAGAAGAAGGAACTCAAGCTCAACCTGATGGCCACGCTCGACCCGCAGCACTACGAGCACGCCTGTGACTAAGCTACTGGGTGCAGTTAGTGGACGAGCGTGATACGTTTGGTGCAGTGTGTTGTGCATTTACTTTCTTGAATACAAGTTGTTATCCATTCTAATGAAGTCACTTGGTCTCAGTTATTTGTTGGTATTGGCTACGGTCACATGCTTGCCTTGGCGCCTGTGTGGATCTCCTTCTGCTGTGGAGGCTGCAAGTTCACTGGTGCGACTTCCGCCTCACTCTGACCAAACTCGTCGGCGGCCTGGGACTTCTTCTTACGCAGACGACGCTGCTTCTTCTCGGGCAAACGCAGCGCCGATCCACAGTGGCGGCAGAAGTTGGCGTCGTCCTGGTGGAGACGTCGGTAGCAACGTGGACACTCGCAGTTGAGACGCAGGGCCTCTTCCTCGGTCTGTGTGTTGAGCACGAGCGGACAGGCGATGACTCCGTAACCAGAGAACATGACAATCGCGGCGAGCATGCGGCCGGGCACAGTAACCGGTGCGATGTCTCCGTATCCAACTGTCGTGAGAGTCACGACGGCCCAATAGAGACTCACGGGGATGTTGGTGAAGCCGTGGGCCTCGCCCTCGATGAGGTACATGGCACAGCCGATGACGATGATCATGGAGAACACGAAGAACATGAACACGGCGACTCGCAGCTTGTTGGCGTCGATGTTGTCCTTGAGTGCACTGGCGGCGTCGACGAATCGCACGAGCCGAAGCACGCGGAACACTCGAATCACACGGAAGATTCGCAGCGTCGCGAGATCGGCAAGCGGACGCGCCGGTGGGAAGAAGAAGGCTACGCGTACAGTGAAGCAGAGTGTTAGGACGGGTGGGGTGTTGAGGTGGTGTGAATGTGGGAGAGAGACGTACTGATAAAGGTTGGGATGATGGAGGACAGATCCACGATGCCCATGGCGCTGCAGATGTAGTCGCGTGGGCGGCGCAAACACCACACGCGGAGCACCCACTCGATCGAGAAGACGACTGTGAAGAAGATCTCAAAGCCGTAGATGATGTCGCCGTACTCCTCTCGAATCGCGTGAACACTATCAATCACGGCTAGAAGGGAGACAAAAACACAGCAAGGTCAGTGCAGGCTGTTTGACCACGTCAGTTCCTTTTCAACGAACGTACCGAGGAAGACACTCGTGGCGATCATCAGCAACAGCACGACGCCTGCGATCTGACCCTTGCTCGTGCTGCTGCCGAAGAGCACTTCGTGGACCATCTTGTGGTACTTGCCGTCATGGGCCTCGCCGACATCGTCCTGCTCAATGTCGAGTGTCATGATCTCCTTCAAATTCTCCTTGAGCTCCTCGGGCAAATCCAGGTCCAGGCGGCTCCACGTTTCCTTGATCGCTGAGTTAGGAAGCCGTAGGATATTCGTCATGCGTGTACGCATGGTCATGGGTCCTTCCTGCTCATCCTCGGCATCAATCGCCGTCGATCGCGGTGCAAAGCGGAAGAAACTACTGGGACTCGTGATACCTCGCTTGGTCGGGCTGCCGCCTTTCGGCGGACTCGGTGGCCCGATGTTGAGCTGGCCGTCGCCACCACCAGTTGAATGTGTTGGTGCCGCGCCTCGGATCTCGATCTCGACTTCCTCATCTTCGTCGTTTGCTTGATCGTTGACTTTGCTCATCGTCGCGAGAAGAGTCTCTCGGTCTGTTGTCTGACACCGTTGTTCTCAACTGAACCGAGCTGGCGAAGCTGTCGAGGTTGGCAGTGTGCGAAGCTGAGCGAGCCTGTGGTCGAGAAGCTTCCAGGGCTTCAACTGAGCTGACCGTGACTCAATAGAAGCCACTCATGGTCCAAAAATAACCTTGATCGTCGCTGAATGGCTTGGGAATGGAGCCCAAGATTGGAGAACCGAATCACAATGGGCCACATGGCTAAATTGAGCTGACACGCCAAAGAGAACGAGTCGGATGGGCATGGGACGTCGCGAGTCGTGAGCTCCGTCCCATTTTCTCAGGGCCAAATCTGTGGCCTGGACTTCGCTCTTGTTCACGCTGGCAGTCTGCGACGTGTGAAAATATCACCGGGTTACGCTTGAAATACTCGAAAAAGAAGCCCCTACTGATTATGTCATTTTCCACGAAAGTTAGGAAACCTTGTGAGATATTCACAAAAACGAAATGTAAAATAAGGAAGAACATTAGTTGTGTGAATCTTAGAGTAGGCAAGTCTGGCGCGCTGAGCTGGCAATCTTCAGGCTCACGTCCTGGTGGCCTCGGCGGTGCGCCATCTCAGCAGCCGTCTTTGAGGAAGATATCGGCTCCGACAGCCAGCAATGCCTCGACTGTAGTCAAGAGGCCACGCTTCGCAGTAAGCATCTCAACGCCGTACTGCCGGCTCTAGTCGGCTTGTTAACATCCGCGCCGGCCTTGACCAGAAACGTCGCAATAGTGATGTGACCTCGTTGCGACGCCAGCATGAGAGCCGTCATGCCTTGGTTGTTTGCTACATCAACACAAGCTCCCTTGTCAATCAGATACTGAACCACGGCGAGACCACCTTCTTGCGCCGCTCGCATGAGCGGCGTCGTGCCCTTTCTTGTTGGAATAGTTCTGGTCGGCACCGAACTCCAGCAGCACACGAACAACCTCTAAGTGGCCAAAGTGGGCCGCTGGAATGAGCTCCAGGTTCTTGGACTCGTCGTTTGCGCGGTGTTCGAGCAAGAACCTCGTGGAGCTGACGTGGCCTCTCTTCGTGGCCTGTTCCAACGCCATCGGACGCTTATCCTGCAACAAATAACGGGGAAAAACCAAGTCAACCACTCCCCTCCTCCTCCTCGTGTCAGCAGCTCATGCGTTGCTAACGAACATTGAACTGGTTCACGTCGGCGCCTTCGGCCACGAGCAGCT
The DNA here is from genome assembly GCA_023336355.1 of Pythium dissotocum. Lineage (NCBI taxonomy): Eukaryota > Oomycota > Peronosporomycetes > Pythiales > Pythiaceae > Pythium > Pythium dissotocum. The sequence goes on from JAADWY010000469.1 coordinate 24,535, forward strand.
CACAAACCGACACCATGTCCTGTCGTCCGCTGATCATGACCAGCGTGAGTCCGGACTCGTCATCGGCCTTCACGAGCCGCGCAATCGTCTCCACGCCCTTCGGAGTCTTCTTGATCACCTTGAACAGTTTCTCCACGAACGCCAGCTTCCCCTCTCTGGTGTGTTGAAATACGGCTTGCTGCAGTTCATCATAGCTCGCGTCTAGAATCAAATGATCCGCCGTACTCACTAACAAGCCATCGCCAAGGGCCGTAGTTAACTGCGAGAGGAAACTCTCGCCGCTTGTGTTGGCGGCCTGACTGGGATCGTTGTCAAGTGAGACCTCGACAGTCTCAGCAGTAGGCGACGCCTGGTCGTCCGCATGGATGCTGTCGTTGACTAGCGACAGCGACATTGCCTCGCGACGGGGGCTCTCCTTCTCGTCAGCGAACATCTTTCAGACCCACGCGACGATCGAGAATGAGTTGTGAGCGAGAATTTCCGGAGGTTGAGTGCGAGCTCAGGTTACGCTTCCTGATTTATGAACCCAGCAAAGGTTACGGAAACACCGGTATTTTGTATGGGCATTGAAGTCGAATCGAACAATTACTGATCCAATACCGGTACGGAAAGTCACCTTTGATGCTACGTACATCCCTACGTCTCCTTGATAGTCAGATCCAGCTTCAAGATCCATCCATGCACCAATTACTTGGCGGTGACGATGTCGTAGGTCTCTGGGTCCAGCGTCGCGTACAGCAACGCCTTCACGTCCTTCTCCCTGATGTACATCGGAAGCGTGAACTTGTTGAAGCACGGTTCACTCTTCATGAGCTTGCCGTCCACGAGCTCCACCGACTTGAGTGAGAACGGAGCCAAACGA